>JAHZNP010000821.1:0-35698 GCA_020615345.1 Triops cancriformis
CTCAATTGAATGAAAAATTGACGGTCCCGATTTAAGTCCATTTGATTCAATGTAAACCTTCTACTTTTTATTGAACAATGTGTAATTGAATACTCCGCTTTTTTGAAAAACTTTTTAAAGCCCCGCTGTCTATATAACAATGCTAAATAACTCCGTCTATTTGAATACGGATCTTTTGCAATAACCTTGGCCCCAGAAAGCCGCAATATTCCACGAAGCGCGTGAAAGGTGTTATGCCCCAATTACAGCTAATAACCCTTTACTTCACCTTTCACCTGTGACGACATACCAGTTAAGCCGATCTGCTAAGCTTAGGTTTAGTCGCAAAGTTACAAGAGTGTAGCAAGCATGTCTAAAAGAAAAAACGCAACTTTGTCTCTAGCTCACCGTGAGCAAGTTTTAGACCTCCTAGAACAAAAAGAGACACAGAATTCAGTTGCTCAGCGATTCGGCGTTGCAAGCAATTGATGTCGTTCGTAGAGTTATAGATAAAACGGGATATGAAGGTTATGAGCAGTTGTATGACTTAAAAAAATTTTGTACGATGCTAAAGACAAGAACACAAAACAGCGTTCAATCATGGATTTTTTTAAAAGAATAATTGTGTAACAGTGAAATAATCTGTTCGTGTCACGGACCTTCAGCCGCGCGATACATGTTGTCCACAGGCCTAACAGAGTGAGGCGAAAGCACCTCGTGCCAAGACTACGGTCTTGGGTGCCTTTATCGCGCAGCTTATCTTTTTGGGTTAGTTTGCTTAAGTGAACAATATTTCTTAGAATGGCTTCACTTGTTATTCACTGTCCGTGACCTCGCTACCTCCGTATATATACTGTTCTCAAACTACACACCATCGGCTCAGTTCGGGCTGGTTCTCCCTCTTAGGAGGGGAGGCCTACCTTGGCTTAGTTCACCTTTTCTAGTAACCCATTCCCTTCTGTTCGTTTGTAGCACTTTTAGAACCAATAAAAACTCCCCCGTTACACTGGGGCGGCAGCGGTTCCGAACCATCTCCGAAGAGACCCCTAAACCAAATTCACGCGTCCCCACTCCTATGTTGTCGTTTTGACACAGTAGTTTACGGTAACGAAAAGCATTGTTCTCTTTAACTCCTAAAATATTTTCAGCCATCACTAGCGTGTAGTTATTGACAAATACCCTTCGAATCATTGTTCTGAGGAGATCCCCTAACTTTTAAAAGCCTAACTTTTCTGTTCTTGTTGTGTGGAAATTTTAACTCTTTACAATTGCACTTGCTCCTAGACCTTGCCTTTCGCATTGGTCTATGTAACATGTAGTTACATCAGGTTAGTTTTTGCAACCTGGGAGCCATACTAAAAAAATCCCGCGTACAGTAGAGCAACACTACTGCCAAGTTCAACCCCCCAGAGGTATCGAACGGAGCGGATGACATTTTGTAGCCTCGGACTTAGAAGAGCAGGATTTCACGAAAAGAACCTGAGCTCGTTATACGTTCCGGATAGGCGTACATTGTTAGTTTGGAAAATAGAAGACATGGCGCAATTAGAAGACCAGAAGAGGCAGCGACTATGTGGTAGCCCGCAAGAGGCATTTGATTTCGTGGCAAAGAAGCCAATACTGAAGCAGCAATCGTTGAAAAAAAAGCATTTGGAAGCTTTTCGCTTAGTGCAATATTGTTAAAGTGCATATTGTGTATAGAAAATGATAAGTATCCACCTTCACGAACTGTTCACACATTTTCCAAATTGTAAGTCAAGTGCTATTCACCTTGTTCCCCTAAGCTACCGCAAAAAGTTTGTTACCCAGATGCGGGGACGCATCTTTTCTAACGAAGGAAATGTAACAGTGAAATTATCTGTTTGTGTCACGGACCTTCAGCCGCGCGATACATATTGTTAACAGGCCTAGTAGAAGGAGGCGGAAGCCCCTCGTGCCAAGACTACGATCTTGGGTGCCTTTATCGCGCAGCTTATCTTTTGGTGTTAGTTTGTTTAAGTGAACAATATTCCTTAGAACGGCTTTACTGGTTATTCACCGTGTCTATGACCTCTCTACCTCAGTATAAATACCGTTCTCAACTACATACCATCGGCTCAGTCCGGGCTGGTTCTTCCTCTTAGGAGGGTAGGCCTACCTTGGCTTAGTTCGCCTTAACTAGCAACCCCTTCCCTTCTGTTCGTTTGTAGCCCTCGTAGTACCAATAAATTGTCCCCGTTACAATTGTTAAAGCTTGTCTAATTTAACTATTAATACACGAAATTTAAAATTTATTATTGTCTCCTTCAATACGCATTTTTTAAATGTTATATAGGCAACTCCGTAGTTTTGAATACTCCGCATATTTGAATGTTGTCAGTCCGGTCCCGAGCCTATTCAATTAAGCGGGTTGCACTGTATATGGTAGGAAGCTTAGGGACATGGCCACTTGGAGGGATCTTGCGAGGCAAACCACGTGACTTTATTTACAAGATGGCGGGTATTAAATATAATGGAATTTTAAATACATTTTTTCCCAATTAAAACGGCTTGCTTAGTTATTATGACTCTTATCATTTTCAGATGAAATATTTCCTTCAAGTTGAAAGAAAAATGCATTCCGAAACATCAAGGTGGCTGCGTTTTGTATGCAATTACAATTGTTTTATTAATATAATATTTATTTCCAAGTCAAACTAGTTACTCTTGCATTCGTCCTTTGCACGACCATAGCCAAACAATTTTGGTCCCAAATTGGTAAAGGGAGAGAAGCTAGCCCGACAGTTCATTTGCAATATTGTGTCCCACAGTATTCGTATTTCGTTGCATTTACAACAACAACAACAAAATACATTCGAAGAAAATAATATTTCCCTTTATTTTCTAGTCTACACGATGATTGCACAAAGACGGAGGTTTCGTCCAGCATTTTATGACATAAGGGATCGTCCACAAATGGCGCCACCCAAAAATCGCGAATTTTTTACCCACCCACCCCCTCGGTCACCTACCGTCACCTTTACCGTCACCCCACCCTCTAAAGTGGCGTCATCACCTGGTTAACCCCTCTCACAAATAAGAAAGTGGAAAAAGCGAAAAAATAGGAAATCTTGTGTATTACACTAGATTTCCTACTTGTTAATTCTTTTTTAATATTTTACGTAATAGGTAAAACTGGTTTGCACAGAATCACCATTTTTTGTTTAGAGTTACAGGATGGCGTCACTTTCTTGCAAACCCCCTCCCACCCTCTCGTCATCCCGCGTCATCTTTTACTGAACTCACCCACCCTCTCCCCGGGTGGCGCCATTTGTGGACGGCCCCTAACCTTTTCAGTTGTACTTATTACTCCAATGAAAATAAACTTCTTAAAATGTCAAAACAAGCCACAAACGTTTGACACAAAAACTCCCTAATTTACTCAAGTTTAGACTTTAAAATGACATGCAACTTTTCAGTACTAATGGTGGTATTGTAATTAAAGCTAGATTCCTAAAGGTCTGTTTCAATGGCTTGTCCCTGTGAATATGTCACACTGGGGAAAAAGAAAGGGGACTGCCGACGTACTGAATGGACATAAGCCCAAGCAAGCACGGTTACTCCGGCTTAGTTACAGAGACAGGCGTAGGCTACCCGACGGCTCGCTACACGCATCCTTTGTAATGATTGTAATTACGATCCTGGCTTCTGGGAGAACTTCATTTTGTCAGTATAGGCATAGATCAATGTGCATTACAGACCAAGATACTTTAAAGCTCCAGAAATCACAGCCTATTTCAGGGGCAGTATTTTCCAATGAAAGGAAATCGCACGTCGCGATAAAGAATTTGGAGCGACTCAATAAAAGTGATAGAAAACTTTCCGAACATGTCACCGATATACAACTGATTCATATTCTACCAATTTATAATCAAGTATAGCCTAAAAAATATTGTAAGAATATCCTTTATCGTAGATGAAAGCTTCTCAAGCTAATAACGTCTTTATTGCGTACAGTACATCTCTATTGAGTACAGAATTTCGATGTTAGATTTTTTTACATCTCTGTTGCATAGATCATAGAGCAAAGAGCATAGATGTTGTTTGATGTGCCACGCGTACTAACTGACGCGCTCAGAAAATACTTCAGCAAACTAACCGCATACTAAAACGATATACGCAACGTTCGCAGTAGAGACCAAGTTTTTTTTTCCTCCTTTGCTACTTTAGTTTTCCTAATTAAAAGCGTTGGTGGACTTTCATAAAAGGGAATGTCTCTACGACCATCTACTCCGGGTATACGGGACATGAATACTGATGTACTGTACAATGAAACTAAAATGAAGAATCTCAAATTAGAGAAAGATGTGCTAATTCAAAATATATGCCAGCACTACTGCGGAACTATCAACGCAAATGTTCTAAACTACCAGTGTAAAAAGAAAGAAGAAAAGTATCCGTTTATTTGTCTCTCACAGTGATTGGTGTACTGCACGGGAATTGGGGAGTGTCAATTGGTTTCGCAAACACTCTTAGATGTTTGTCAAAAACTGTCATGTCTGGGAAGTCGCAATAGCAATGTAGATAATGTGTGTGCAAAGTTATCTTAAACCATTAAACCGACCATCTTAAATCGTAAAAAAATCATCTTAAACCATTTTCGAACAGAAAGCCACCTTTACATGCCGGCTGCTTTCCTAGATGCATTATACTACAAACTTCAGGGGTTGCTTTCGCAAGACGATTTCTTGGGGGTGTTTGGCCGCGTTTGGCCTCGAGACCTCGAGTCCGATCTCGGTCCCGACCATTTTTAGTGGTCTCGGTCTCGATCTCGGTCTCGAAACCTAAGGTCTCGGTCTCGTCTTGGTCTCGACTAAATTTGGAAGGTCTCAGTCTCGTCTCGATCTCGAGAAGGTCGGTCTCGACAACAACCCTGGTGTTTGTACAAGAAATCCATTGTAGCGCCATGGTACAAGGACATGTATGTAGAATTGCATTGATATCGTAATAAAAGTTCTGTTAATTTACATTCATTTTTTACAGTCTACATGTTGAAAAGATATATGTGTCATATTTTTGTTAGTCAAGCTCTTAAGCAGGATGCAGTGCGTGAACAAAATGAAGACCTATATGCGAGACGACGACAACAAGTACATTTTTGCTCGCACACAAGGTGTCTGTATGGGCGACAAAGAATATCTTTATGTGCGTGGGGAAAATCATACCGTACAGAAAAGCTTTTGCAACGGAATTAGCGTGCAGAACTGGTAAACTCGTGGTGGGCCAGTTGCGCTACTTCACAAAATCACCGAAAATGGCGCAAAACGGTGTATTGAAGGTAGTCCCACAACAAACTCTAGGCATGACGAGTAAAAACTTTGTTCTTGGGCAACGTGTGAATACTATGACATTGATGACAAATCTAAACCTGTCATCCCTATCCTGGTCGTCCTTACCACGTTGCCTCATTTGTTCGTTCAACGCGAATCATACCTACGGCAACGGCCATACCACGCAGAATGTACCCAGACTCGTCAGCTCATGGAAGTCAAGCTGCGTCGGGCCCGGTCAGTATTTGGATGGGTGACCGCCTGGGAACACCTGGTGCTGTTGGCTTTTTCTCCTTGCTTAATGTGACCCGCTTTCTTCTTTTCGAATTTTATATAATTGTTCGTCAGTTTGTTTGCATTTTCCTTGATTATGGCCTACAGTCTGGAATAGTCGTGCTATATGCTTTTGCATTCTTTTTGTTGGCGTCTCTTCGTGTGATCTATTCTCTCTCAAGCCAGGAAACTTTGCAGTAAGCCCTGTTACCCAAAAAGCTGGAGGAGGAGCATAACCAGACCCTAGGAAAGACAGTCATGGAAGCCGCGGCAAGGATTGAATTAGTTTTTCGTGCGCAGTGTACATAAGGCAATTAATATCGCCAAAATGGTCTCAAATGGACTAGGAGGATGTGAAAATGGCCAGCCGGATCTATCATTCCCTGCCTCAACTGTATAGTTTCTCCTACGGAGAAAGATTCCTAACGAAAGTTCCCCAGCCTTTGAAAACGAGTGAAAGGATTGAATCTGAGGAATTTTTTTATTTTGTTTTACCAAAAGCAACTGTGGAAACGTGGGCTCGTAACTGGGAAAAATTTCACGATTACTATTGTGAATGACATGGGACTAGAATGCCGGGGAAAAGAAATACATACAGAAATTCGTGACTATCTTTTCCTTAGTTTTCGAATCCTTTTGGAAATTATTTGTTTCGCTCAATGTTTCAGTATATTTCCGAAACAATAAACAAAAATGGACCACGTTCTTTCCCCGTGAACATTTGCCTAAGGAAGAGAGAAAAATATAGGGGGGGGGGTATATATCTCTTTCGTTTCCTGGCTAAGGTTCAAGGCCATTGGCCAGTATGACTTGCCAACTCTAAAGTATGTTTATTTATCGTTTATTTCGACGCTGTTCAGGTAGAACCGTGTGCTGGCTTCATACTTTCAAGAATCAAAATGGTGGCCCTGAAAAGGACCATTGTGAGCTGAGCGCGCTCTTGGGTTAGGCGGAGCAACCCCCAAGGAACGTAAGCTTGTTTAACCACCGAAACCGTACAGAGTGCGGCCCTGGCGTTTCAAAGCGTAAACGACGTCCATAGCCGTTACGGTCTTCCGCTTAGCGTGTTCGGTGTAAGTGACGGCATCGCGAATGACGTTTTCAAGGAACACCTTGAGCACACCACGGGTTTCTTCGTAAATCCAGAGTCCAGAGCCAGAGTCCAGAGATACGCTTGACACCGCCACGACGAGCCAAACGGCGGATAGCAGGTTTGGTGATACGTTGGATGTTATCACGCAACACTTTGCGATGGCGCTTAGCGCCTCCTTCACCGCGACCAGTCATGATGACAACGACGAAGAGGGAGAGTACAGAACGAAACGAAAAACGAACGTCTGGGTTTGGAGTTGTGGACCGAGGTCCCTAAATAAATACGCCTCAGCCGACTGCCAAGGTAGGAGCCACAGGCAAGCCAATGGCATAGAGAGCTCTGCCCCGCGCACTGCGCGTGGCGCTATATATTTGGTGCAGTCTCAACAGAGGCCTCCTTATCCCCTCTCCGGCATTTTCGTCGCGTTTCTCCCGCTTGTAACTTAGCATTATGGCGCGTACCAAGCAGACAGCTCGTAAATCCACTGGTGTTAAAGCCCCCAGGAAGCAGCTTGCGACCAAAGCCGCACCTAAAAGTGCTCCAGTCACCGGTGGTGTGAATCTTAGGGAAGTTTACATTATTGAGCTTTTTCGAAAATACTCTAGGTCCGTAGCTTAGCTTGGGATAATACTAGTACGGATCCTCGTGTAGATAACTTTGAATACGCTCTGTCGAATTGTAGTGTTATTTTTGTGTGTGTTGTGAGTGCCCTAGAGGCTTTTAAGGGGAATTATTTAAGGAATAGTTTGCATAGAAGTTGGCAATCTAATCTAAAATCGCATTAACGTTATCTGTTTTATCTATTTTAGATGAATGTTATTTAACTCATTAGTTCACGGGGTGTACTAGTAGTGGAGTACTGTATATGTGTAGAGGTGGGATGGGACAGTTCACACGTAGGACAAACCGTACAAAAATCATTACTAATGAACTACGAAAGTTTTGGTTCTGAAGAAAATTGCCCACTTAGTGAATACGACGAAGCTCACATGGGGAAATTTTTGCCGAAAAATGTTAAACCGTTTTTGAAAAAATAAATAAAAAATAAATTTTAGGCACTTTTTGTAAGAAAGGGGTCCTGTTCATTTCGTTGTACCACTCATATATGTATCTAGAAATAAAGTAAAAATTACTTTTATGTAGCTGACAAGTTAGGGAATCACCCCTCCAAAGGTTTGTTTTAAAATCGATGTCCTGATTTTGTGCGAGATTTTGAACTCCAGAGTGATGATTTAGTACGCTTTGGACAGAGCCATTTTTACTACAGAAAAACATGTTGTTGGCAACGCTGCGCACACGCATGCAGCTGACAGCTCGAGTTACAGCCGCGCTCCTAAAACGTTGCCTTTTTTTGTCAATAATCATTTTGACAAAATTGTGCGTTTCCTTGCACTAACTGGAGCTACGATGACTCCTATATCGAGAGGGAGTATAGGTGTAAGATTTCATTTAGATATTTTACATCTATTATGTATTTTTTAACAAAAGGCAATCGACTAATTCTCTGATGGCAAAACACACGGACAAATCGCATTACACCCAAGTCCAAATTGTATCCCCGGTATTTCGTTTTGGACAATCGCTGGTGCCTCCAGTTTTCATGGTTATTTGGTCTTATTTTTAGGCTGTGTTTCCACTGCCAACTCAACACCGGTGTTCACTGAACTCAACACGGGAGTAGGGCTTGTCAACTCGCGTCTCAATAGGTGTCAGTACTACTCAATTGAGTTGAAGTTGAAATCGAATCTGACTTGCAATTGAGGACTATAAATCGTTGTATTGCACGCACTAATACAATATAATATTAAGAAACGAATATTGTAAACCAAACGAATTATTTAAGCATTGTAATGTTGACTGAAAACATCCTGCAAAATGCAAAATTTCCTTTAAAATGCCGCATTACACAACTTTACTTTTTACGGCTCATTGAAAATTTACCGTAAAAACTAAATTAATGTAAAAGTTGAAAGGACAATTGTGTGTGGCAATGACTTATATCTAGTATGTATACAAAAATATATTTTACTTGAAATGCAATATTTATTAACGCAAATTCACATATGTTTAACAAAACTTCCTTTTATTTACAATTCACCCACCCCCTCTGGAGTCTTGACGCGGAGCATCCCTCAACTCACCTCTGCTGGCCTAGACCCCTGGTCCGAAGTGAAGTTGACAAACCCTTCCCCAAACCCCCCTTTGAACTAGAGTTTGGCCAGTGGAAACACGTGAGTTTGTCAACTCAGGTTGAAATCCCACTTCAACTTGAGTTGAGTTGGCAGTGGAAACACAGCCTTAGTGTTCTTCACGCGTATAATACCTCATTTGATAGCCAGAACACCAGGCTATCTGACGAGTATAGTTTTAGGCTACAGTTTTGTCTCCATGTGAAGTGTAAAATAAACTACAGAAAAGTGTCCACACTGTCCCATCCCTCCTCTACGTCGACTTTCTCCGAGATTGATTCACGACGTAGATTGATTTTTTTATTATTCCAAAAACTCCAACGTAGGCTTGCGCCTATTATTGGTTACAATTTGTTTTCACGTAGAGGGATGGGACAGTTTACACGTAGGACAAACCGTACAAAAATCATTACTAACGAACTACGACAGGTTTGGATCTAAAAAAATTGTACACTTAGTGAATACGACGAAGCTTTCATGAGGAAATTTTCGTCGAAAAATATTGAACCGTTTTTGAGAAAATAAATAAAAACTGAATTTTTTGCACTTTTTGTAAGAAACGGGTCCTGATTATTTCGTTGTAGCACTCATACTGTGTATCTAAAACTAAAATAAAAATTACTTTTATGTAGCTGACAAGTTGGAGAATAACTCCTCCAAAGTTTTGTTCGAAAATCGCTGTCCTTTTTTTGCACGAGATTTTAAACTCCAAAGGGATGATTTAGTACGATTTGGACTCAGCCATTTGCATTGCCTTTTCTTATTGCGAATAATCACTTTTACAAAATCGTGAGTTTCCTTGCACTAACTTGAGCTAGGATGATTCCTATAGCCTACCGAAAGGGAGTATAACTGTTAAGTTTCGTTTAGATATTTCAAGTATATTATGTATTTTTAAAAAAGGCTACCTATTAGTTTTCTTATGGCAAAACACACGGACAAATCGCACTACACCCAAGTCCAAATTGTATCCGCGGTATCTTGTTTTGGACAGTCGGAGGAGCCTCCAGTTTTCATGCGTGTTTGGTGTTATTGTTTGTGTTTTTCAAGCGTACAATACCTCATTTGATAGCCAGGACACCAGGCCATCTGACGAGTATAGTTTTAGGCTACAATTTTGTCTCCACGTGAAGTGAAAAATAAACTACAGAAAAGTGTCAACACTGCCCCATCCCTCCTCTACACGATTTGAGTGACAATTGACTTTTCGATAACTCAACCGCAAAAGGAGAGAAAAATAAATAATAACAATAACTTAACAAAGGAAGGAGCGGAGATGGAGAGGGAAGAATAAGCATGGGGGAGAGGAAAGATATAAGAATGGGGGGTGCAACCTATGAGAAGGACACAGAGCTTCTTGTTTGCAATCATGCTGAACGCACAAAGCACGAGAAATTTTGACGTGTAAATTGTCTATCTTCCACTTCTGATGAAAGAACGATTAAACGAAAAGGCTGCTTTCTTTTGAAGCGCCGTCAAATGGATGGTTCCCATTGTAAAATAAGGCTATTACTTTGCCCATTTTCGGCAAGTGCTTTCTTTATTGGGTATAGGTTACCAAAAATTAGACAACGCTTGCCAAGATTAGGCGGGGAAAGTACCATTCCTTGGTGCCACTTAGCCATTTTTTGGTCAGACTGACCATTTTTTAATAACACGTACCATTTTTTGGCCTCAAATCCATTTTATGGGCTATGGTAATTGACTATTTTTCGGTACCCATTTTTACAGTGTAGATTTAATATTATGACCCAAAACCTTACTGTAGAAATTGCTAAAGGAAATACTGCGTAGTTCTTGCGAAATCACTGACGCCGTTTATCATGTCATTCCCCTATGGAGTGTTTACAAAATTCACCAATGGCATTTAATGAAGCGCATGGAACTACGGTTTCGCGATCTTGGGTCCTAGTCATTTCTTGTCCTTGAAGATTCAGTGCAGTAATTTTGTATTTTTTTAAAAAAGCGCAGCCATGAGTAACTGCAAAAATTAATCCTTGTCTAAATACACAGAAAGCTTCCGTATATCTCAAAGTAGATAATCGACGAATACTTATGCATTACAATGTTTTGCGAAGAATTGCATTTACACTACCTATGCTACATCGGCTTGGATTTTAACCATAGAGTTTTTTTTACATTACGGTAAATGTGACATTTTCAACATCAGATCTACATGTGATCTAATTCTGTATTAGTAAGTGTTAACGGATTTTCTTATTTTTAGATTGCTCTCATGAATGCTATTATCAAGTAATGGAGCAAACGGCTTTCTCAGGTAGTGGTTTGACTTTGTCGTGTTTACCTACAAATGTTTAATTATTCAACGTGTAGCTTTTGACATCCAGTTAATTGCTAAGTTTGTGATGATCTTATGCAATAAGAAAAAAAGTCAATAAGGTAATAATGCAAATATATATTTTGTACACTGTATTAATATGCACTGAAAGTGCAAAGTCATCTACATTTGCAATTTTGGTCAGTTTGCCCAAGCGTTGAATGGGACACAGCGGATCTGCTGACATTTGCCGGGAAACTAAACACAGCAGATTTGTTTTTGGCTGCGGAGAACGTGTTGGCACTGCGAGTATACCACGAAAGCTCTAGCGATTGACTGTTTATGACTCAACCTTACTCAAAATAGCACAAAATGAGATTAAAACACAAGAGGACATTTCCAGCTAATATTCTACATACGGGTAAAGGCAAAGGGGTGTTTCAGTCAACGTCTCGAAAGCGTGGGAAACAGGACTAAGACGCTAACCCACGCCGTTGCGCCGAACTTGATTGGCATTTATTACTCGTTTAGGTTGGAAGCCCACCCCGTCATCTCTACCGGTTTATTCAACCTTACGGACTTGGCTCTCCGTAACAACTTCATTAGAACCAAAGACACGGAACGCTCAGCGAAAATAGATGCAGGTCAATGCGAGTTGTAAAACACCATCAATAATAAAAAAGCTCAGTGTAAAAGCTGAATTAATTCCTGAATTAATTCCTGAAAGAAACTGTTAGGTAAACTTCTCGCCCTTTACCAATTTGGGATCAAAACTGTTTGGCTGTGGGTTCGTGGAGAGAATGAACCCAAGAAGAATCTAGTTTGGTTTGGAAATAAATATTTTATTAATAAAACAGTTATAATTGTATTGAAAACGCAGCCACCTTTGATGTTTCGTAAAGCATCTTTGCTTTATCTGCAAGGAAATATTCTACCTGAAAGTGTTTGAGTCATAATAAAATAAACAAGCCGTTTTAATTTTCAAAAATGTATTTAAAATTTAATTCAGTAAAAAAATACCCTCCATCTTGTAAACAACGTCACGTGAACGTCAGCGCCGTCGCGGCCACATCCTGAAAGTACAGGGACTCAATTTGACATCCTTGTGTCAAATTCGGCCGGATGGCTAGTATACATACGTTTGTCAACTTTGCCTGTCGAACGTGTTGTCACAATCACGGTGAAAGATAGAAGCATCTAGTGAAGTTAGGTGTAATCAGGGAACATGTTGTTTGAGTTTTGACCGCGTGATGGCGCCACTATCGCGAGCGTCCGCTCGTTTGTCTGCGCTCGCGCTCTTCGCTCGCGAAAATTCGAGCGCGCTCGCGGCAACTCTGGGTCTCATTTAGCGGAATTGTAACCCTGGTAATTAAAACCCAAGGTAGTTGTGACGTAAATTACTATAGTTATAAATACCTCCGGTCACATCTAGCCTTATCTACGAGGGTTATTAACGATCAGGCTTCACAAATGGCCATCGATATGTAGCGGCCAGTTCAAATAAGTTGCACACGCAGAGCTATTTTAACGAATACGCCAGTATACATTAATTGGTTTCGCGTTATTTGCGAATTAAGTTTAATACTATCGAACTAATCTGGCATGGGAAATCGAACAGAGTTTTAAACCATTTGCTTATTACAGCAGTTTTCACACCATTACCCTCCTCTATACAACCGAAAATCGCGCGAAGGCGGCTCGTCCATATGACGTAAGCCAAGCCGGATAACCTTGCTTTTCTTGTAGGAATTGGGAGAGATGTCCCACTTGGCCAACAACCTTTGTTATTCGGCAAAATAACCTTTCGGTTATTATTCCGACAGTTCTCACTAGAGGCCTTTTCCAGTGAAGGTTCAATTGTGCTGTGCCGCAGTTGTGCAGGGAACAGGCTGTTCCAGCGACGCTGTGCGTCATTCCTGTGCTGCACAATGCTGTTCCAGCGACCTGTGCCTTGAACTGTGCGCCCAGTTGTGCTGCGATTCGAGGGAACAGCTCAAAAGCTGTTCCGCAGTCCTGTTCCCACTTTCGCTGGCGCGATAATTCGAAAAGAGAGGGGCAATGGGAAGTGAAAATGTCGTTTGTGGGATGACTTGTAACCAATTAAAGCTTACAACCAATTAAGGCTTACTTCTGAAAATGCAAGACAAATTAACGAAAAGAAGTTTGTATTCTAAACCACTACTTTCTTCTTTCTATAATCATTGCTTTTCCACATTTACAGTAAAGGGACACTTCTGTGAAGTTACACTGCAGTGAATTCTCATTTTGTTTAACATTTGAGTTATGGAAAGCATTAGCTTACAAGGTGTCTTTAATTACAGAACTATTTTTGACCGTGGCGAGGACCGGTCTACGTTTTCAGTTGAGTTTTCTGATGATATGTACAAATGTAAATGCTTACAGTGTTTCTGCATTAATTAATTAAATTTTAGTGGTCATTAAAATTTTTAAGCATGCTATTAGATGACATGTCGGAGTATCTTCGTAGCGACAAACCCAACGTAATTCAACCAGGGCCGGACAATGCTGAACCACAACTTGGAAGAAATTGACGGAAATGAAGTTGAAGATTTTGGAAGTTTTTCGGCAAACAATCGGTGCCAAGAAGCAAAAGTCAATGACCACGAGGCGAAATAGAAACTCCTCGCTATTCTTTCTGAAAGACGGCAAGAAATGGAGGGAAAAAACCCGTCAAGACAGGTCTTCTTAAGTCGGTTTGTGGACCAATTACGCCTAGGCTTTAAGGTACCTCCGTGGGACGCAGTATATATGAAACAACAAACTGTAGGAATCTGCAACAGATATTTATCAGTTATCAAATCTATGTGCTAATCTAAAGTTTTATTTTATCACTTACTCCGATTTCCCAACAAATGGAGCACTCTTCATATAACCTTGCCAGCACGGCGAAGTGTAGTTACTGAACTCTATTCATCGTATGAGTCTTCATAATCAGGAAAATTACATTCTTCAAGTAGCAAGTCCTGAAGGACTTAGTTAAGACAAAGTGCCAGGGCTGATTCTAACTTCTTGCCGAAATTAAAAGAATAGCGTTGGTTAATAAAAAGATGTTAACAAACATTGTGAACTTAATGTGACCATCGAGCGTTTTACTTTACTTTGCTTCCCTTTCCGACCTTTGAAAATTGCACGTACAATTCACGAACAGTCTGTTCCAGCGGTTGTGCTGGCACAGCTAAACAATGACTAGGGATAAATAAATATTGTGCGGCACAGAGTGTTCTAGCGAAGGAACATGTAAACACTGAGCTCGCACAACGCACAGTTGAACCTTAGCTGGAAAAGGCCTTAGAGAACCACAGGTAGTTTTGTGGTAATTCCTGTTTTTTTTTTGTTTGTGTAGACGACCGACGTCGCTTCAGCGACGCATGGTCGTCTTCGGCTGTCTTCTAGGCTGTTTATCCTCTCGTTAAATAGTCTGAAATTCCTGTCTGATTTAAGTACTTTATTAAGGAGTTCTGTATAAAATGTTTGTCTTGCACTGTTTTCTTCTCGCACCCCAAGATCTCGACTAGTTCAAAAGGTATGTTCTTCCGTCGCAAGCTCTCTGACATAACTTTTCTTTCAGAATGAAACGCACGGCATACCATGATTAAGTGTTCCACACTCTGTTCCCCACAATGTCTACATTTTGCGCTGTCTTGGATGCGGAATCTGTATTGCTACGTTGTAATTCCTGGGTTACATTTCCAGCAAAAAAAGCAGGGTTGTTTTGCGCTGGACTAGGGTTATTGGCGGCCTGCCTTCACACAAATTCGATAGTTTCATGCAAACTGTTGTACAAATTAGGTACTGTAATGACTAACATATCCAAATCAGAATTGAGGACAAAGAAATCCATTGTTAAAAGAAGATACTTCGAAGTTTCCCTTTTTTTTACTGAATTTGTCTCTCGCAGGCTTACACCTGTTTTTTTTATTAGAGTATCCGGCGTAGGCTCGCGCCTATTGCCGCTCACTATATTTCGAGCATACGATTGTACATTGTCAATAATCCCAGCACAAGGGTCGCGTGCAGGGTACTACTCAAGATACTACACTGCCGGGGGGAGGGGTGTACAGGTATAGGGTGGGGGTGGGAGGAAAGAGTTGAGGACACAGGTGCAGGGTAAGGGGATAACATGGGAATAGGGTAAAGGGAGGGACATCGGGTAAGGAAGGAAGGGTAACAAAATTTCACACTTTGATTATGTCATTCCCATAGTTTAACTGCTTGCCTGAAGAAGGTGACTATGGCAGGAAAGGCCTTCTCCCTCGATAGCATTTCACTGGCGTTGAAATGGATTTTTGATCTGCTTAGTTCGCGAAGGTGAATAGCTCTTTCCTTGTTTAGTCTACGACAGTGGAAGAGGAGGTGTGAGAGGTCTTGTCTAGCTTGGTCTTGGCATGGACACAGGTCAGAATCTGTTCTCTTAATACGTTTAAGGTAGGACTTGGTGGGGAATTGCGCAGTTCGTAGCCGGATGATTTTTGAGATTGCGCTTCGAGGCAGGTTCGTGTACATGATACCTCGATTTCCCGGGTTTGCTAGCAAATTCCGAAGTGGACTCTTGCACGTACTCCATCGGATTGACCACTGATCCATTACCGAGCATTCGATGCCTTTCACAGCCTCTTTTAATGATCCCGGCGGAGACGACCAGGCTTTGGCCGCAAACTGTCTGCCCTCTCTAGGCACTTTGTGTACCGTTTGCGCTTCGGAATATCCTCTGGGGTGGGCCATTCAGTCCACTTCCTTGAGGCGTAATACTTGGCTGCAGTTTTCTGGAGAAGCAGATCGAATGGTAACAGCTCCGTCTCCACCTCCAAGGCTGTAGTGGGAGTCGTTGAAAGGGCACCTGTTATAGATTACAGGCCCCATCTGTATATGTGGGTAAGGGGTCGAAGCATTGCTGCGAAGATATTACACCATGCGGGGTAAGCATATCGCGCCTTTGACAGAACCGATGCTTGAAAGATGGAGCGAAGCTGTCTGCATTTAATTGTTCTTGAGATTTTGGCCAGTAATGACATTCTTTGGAGAGCCATGGAGCACTGCACTGTCTGGTGGTTAGCGTGATGTTTCCAGGTCAGTCGACTATCATATATCAGGCCAAGGTAACGCACAGCATCTTTTGGGTACACGATAGAGTTGTTCCATCTTAGCGGCGCCGTTTTTTCCGTATGCCTGCGGGAGAAGTGGATCAGCTCGGTCTTGTTTTCTGCAAACTCTAAATGTAGCCTTTTCCCCCACTTCACAAGGGTATTGAGGTTGTTGGCCAGCAGCTTGAAATTCGTTTCGCTTGAGGAACCGGACGTGTGAAAGAGGTCATCTACAAAAGCCTGTACATGTAGGCGCTTCCTTTTAATGATACTCAACGCACTGTCGATGTACACCAAAAACAGCAGAGGAGAAAGCGGTGATCCCTGTGGTACGCCTTTTGTTAATGAGAATAAGTCGCTTTGGTCATCTCCGAAAACCACGAAATATTTTCGGCGCTTCAGGAAGCTTTCGGTCCACGATACTATGTTGCCTGGGGTTTTGAGTTTCCGAAGTTCACGAATGAGTTTCGCGTGGTTAACGTTGTCGAAGGTCCCCGTTATGTCGAGTATTAGTGCGGTGTGGACCTTCCCCTTATCGAAGCTCTGAAGCACCGAATCCGTGAAGTTGACCAGCGCATCTGTCGTGGATCTGCCAGGTCTACATCCCCACTGCATGTCAGACAGCGTGTTGTTTTCCGTCAGAAACGCTTTGAGGCGATTTGCGATTGCTTTCTCTAATATGTTCCCCAGTACTGGAAGGAGAGATATGGGACGAAAGCTCTTGGCGTTTTCCAGGCTTCGGGAGTGGAATAATTTTTGCTGTCTTCAACGCAACAGGGTAGTGGCCTAGCATAAAGGAAACGTTGGAGATGTCCAGGACATATGGACCGATGATTTTCCAGGTGCTTTTAAGGACTATGGCCTGTATGTTGTCCATTCCTGCTGCCTTATTCAGTCGCAACACGTTTAGGATCGTCGTAATTTCCCCGATGGAAAACCGCGTGTCATGGCTGGAGGTTCTCAATTGCTTGGATACGTTCTTATGACTCGGCGACTTTTCAGGCTCCTCTGTACCGTCGGCTAGTGTCCCATACAGTAAGCTTGTTGCCATGCAGTTAAGTTTGGATTTGGCATCTGGAAAAGGAATACCATCCGCTTGCTTTAATTGCTGGAATCGGTTGTTACTATTAGATCGCAGGTGCCGATCTAAGTTCCATAATGTCTTGCAACCAGAGGACTTCATTTGCACCGCCCAGTATTGTTCTTTCCGATCCCGAGTTAGCTTGCGATAGAGGTTTCGTTTTGATTTCCAAACCTTCTCCCTTTGTGGATTATTTATTAGAAATCATAAACATTTTTAACGCCTTTTTATTACACAATGGAGGCAACACAAACAGTCGAAAAAAGGCACAAAGATCAAAATTAATTAAAAGGAACACACGCATATATAAAATGCCTGCCGTTTTGGGTAACACAATGCACAAAATATCAAGCATTCTTTCCAATACATATTCTTCCTACGGTGACTTACCTACGGTGACGCAGCAGTGCTGCAGAAATTGCGCTCACTATTCTTGCTGCCAAGCGTTTCACGTAGCTTTGCTGAAAAATGCGTCGAATCTTGATATACTAACTGCACCTTTTTCGCTCAAAACGCGTACAACTGGACTCAGACTTCGTTGAAGGCGAACATCTCCTCGGCTGTAGACAATCTATGGGAAAAGCTGACCCTGCCAGAGTTCAGAGATAAGCCATGCGTCGAATACTTTGGCGTGAAGTTTCTCGGAAATTGTACGGCCTGCAGGGGATACCCAGCTCCACAAGGTTTTGACAGTTAAAACAGCTAATAGAGCCGGGGTCGAGGAGTCAAGACCGACATTAATACACAAAGTCCCTGTTCCGGACGAAACGTCCGGAAGGGAATAAACACCAGCCGTATGATTGCTAAACACGAGTCCGTAAAGGCTGTATGCACAGGCACAGACAAGGGGGTAGACTTTCGGCGCCTACGAGTAATAAACGTCAACCGAGTTCGACGCAATAGCGTGGGGTAACCTCTTAACCCCTTTTCTCACGTTCCCGAGACGTTAGTCGAAACCACCCTTTTGCCTGTACCCGTATGTAACAGTTGCGAACTCTTCTTATGTCTGGATTTTCTTGAGCCCAATTTTTACTTGAAGAAAGTAGTGTGCGTTCGGGTTCCACCAAGAAAACACTTGCTTTCCATCCCTGTGCTTTAACTGATTTGTGAATGTGTGCGACTTGTATCCCAGCAATGTAGTAAGAGTAAAACAAATATAATCCAGTTCTTTAAAACTAAATTTAAACATCAAGAATTAGAATTAAGATATCGAGAGATTGGTGTTTACAGTCCCTGTGTTAACCGTAAAGTCCCACTCACCTCACCATTTGCTCCCACGAAATACACTTTAGCCCAAAATGTGAGACTTTATTTTAACACTGACCGAGCAAGCGAGTCAATATCAACTTACAGAGCACACACTTTACACGAACAGAGTCATCTTACACAAATAAGCTCGGAAAGAACACGCACTGAAGCCGGTTTTGACGACAGCTGGTACACATTATATCAGCACATATTTACACCGGTCTGCAAAGAGAATATCTCACTAGGAATATCTCAACATGTTTCGCTCAAAATAAATTGAATTAAACAGGGTGAAAGGTAAAAAGCACAATTATATGGTAACGCTGAGGACAATGCCATGAAGTGCAGAACCGGAAGAGACCCCTGAATGAAATACCAAGTTTCGAAAGTTTGGTCTGATGGGTTGCTCAGGCCAGCAGGCTTAATCGTTATGAGACAGAGTTATTGTATGGGCAGTGAAACTCCACTGCTATTTTAAATAATCTTCTAGATTATTCGAATTGGTTGATATAGCTTATCTTCGTACTACAAGTGTAATAAAACACCGCCGACATTACGGATCTGTTTTTAAATCTCACACCGAAACATGAAGCTGAGAAAGTAAACCAGACGAAAATGTTAGTGCAGAAAATAAATTATAAGATATAGGTTAGTTTTAAGAATACAAGTTAATGTCTCAATTTTGTTATTTTTTGGGTACATATAGTCGAATTGACAGTCGTTAGTTGTTGAAACTGTGATGGGAATGTAAGAGACGAAACTAATAAATATTAGTATCGGAGAAGGTTTCCTTCATGAGCCGATTTTTCTTTATTGCTTATGGCATCAAATTTTTTTCCAATACATTACGTCTCAGCTATAAAAGCAAAAATATTTAAACTCCAATTGTGAATTGAAGTAAAAGCAGGGGCAGGAATTTGTTGATTTGCGTTTAGGAAGACAGATTGAAAGAAATTATGAAGTGATCGAAAATTCAAACCTAAATTTGGAACAAAGTGATTATTGAGCTGTAAAGTTACAATACGGAGTGGAACTCTTGCTTTTTATCAGAATTTGCTCAGGCTTAAAGGTAACGTCCACTTCCAAACGTATGCTACGCTCGAAATCCTAGTCTGAGGCGCATCCACCGAGCCAGCTTGGGTGAAGAAAACGGGAAAGAAAGCTCCGTGTGCTAAGAAGTTTCGGACATGTTTCGTACACTCAAACATGTACTGTAAAAAATTATAATCACCAGTCAGTCACCCTGATATTCCCGAAAAAAGTGTCCCAAACACCCATACTTAACACTAGTAAAACCTTCTTCGTTCATCCTAGAAAGTCGCACCACTTCTTCGCGTGAATTTTCTATCAAACTTGTCCATTTGCTCCATTGCCATTAACAATGAAACTGTTTTACGATCTGAATATTACCGGTGCCTAGTTTGAGGCTAAGTTAGACAAATTGTTGAATATTTTTGTTGTGATAAGAAGGTGATATACTAGTGAAAAGAAAATCTATTTCAGAAACAAGCACAGATTACCTGATTAGACCCCCAAGTTCGGATTGTTGAATAAGTTCACCTGTACGAACCGGAAAACCGTTGATACGCACAACATTTTACAGAAAAAGTATCAACTTTAGTGGAAAAGTTTCAACTTTATAGTAAAAGCGTCTAACTTTACAGAAAAAGTATCACTTTACTGAAAACTAGCTAACTATACAGACAAAGTATCAATATTTCTTGCAAAAGTAGCTAACTTTATAGAGAAAGTATCAACTTTATAGTACGGGGTTATTCTCACCTAGAGCATAAGGGCATAAGAGCTGCATAATTGAGGCACAAGGAAGGGAAAGGTAAACAATACACTTTCCCTGGTTCCAGCTATCTTTCAACCTTCATCAACAAAAAAGGGTTGGACTTAAGAAGGGGGCTGAGCAAGTTGTCACATGGTAAACAACTTTAGGTGGTAAACAACGCTAGCTTTGTCTCCGCCTCTAGCAGACAAACGACAGCGGGTAGGCTCAGAGGAACACAAATGAAGCATAGGCATAAGCCCTTTTGCGCTAGGTGAGAATAACCCCTAAAAGCGTATAACTTTATAAAAAAGTATCAGTCTTTCTTGCAAAGTAGCTAATTTTATAGAAAAAGTATTAATTTGTGGTTTTGGCAATATAACTACTGAGTCAATATATTAACTTTTTTGCGTCATGTGAAACTTTGATCTTGAATATAACAGTTGAACTTGCATCTCGCGTACAAAATGACTCAATTGCGATATATCCGTGTGAAAGTTAAAGCTTGTTTTTCGATCCAGCTCTAATATTCGTTCTATCTTTGACAATGATCATCGAAACCGTAATCATATCACATTTTAATGGTTAAAACCCCTACAGCTGCTTCTAGGATACTTTGACCTGTGGCCACGCTAAAGCTGCAGTTTTCTTCTTGTGTTTTTCTTCTTGTGTAAGACTCACACTTGTAGCCATACTCATATTCATTGATTCTTGTTTGGGTTCTGTGTGGGTGATATTTTGGATTGTTAAAATTTCGGGTAGTCCTATAGTCTTCCTGCTTTGGTTGATCCTGGTGTGTAGCATTCAGTATTATCCCGATTTAGTGCGATGGTGCGGTCCGTACGTGAAACTAACAAAAATCACACAAAGATCTCCAAGATCGTAGAATGCGGTATTGCAGTCTGTAGTGTCTTTGTGTGACTATTCAGTGCGCTCGGGGTAGACCATTGGAAACTATCATACGACACTTTCGTTCCCGGAGGAACAATTTTCAGCTATTATGGTAAGATCAGTGGGTGGAAAAAGTATTTTGATGTTATGTGGAATCCTTCGCCTTCAGTGTAATGGTCAGACTTGTCATGCCCTTTATGAAAACGAGTGAATTGTAATACACTCTTATTCCGATAAAACTAGTTTATTTTCTCCAAACCTCTTACAACCAACAAACATTACTAAAAATAACTATAGAACATGTTTTAAGAGTTGCACGAGAAAAATGTCAGTGCCTATCCTATCATTGTAGCTAAATCTAAAAGCCATCACTTTCATATTTTCCGCTTCAATATGAGGGTCTGCAGAGTTTGGTTCTAGTCGCTCCCATTACGTCTTGTCCGTTAGGCGCGTAAGAATTATGAGGTTGGTAAAATTCCACATCGCTCCCGTAGTCTTCAAGCTTTGGCTCATTCTTGACTTCTTCAATTATGAGTTCATCGTTCTGCAATATTCGACATCGATCTTCCTTCTTGATATAATGTGAGACAACACTTAAAGCTTCGATAACCGAATCGAGTTATCGCAATGGGAAACCAAATGTAGCACCGTAATTGGTCATGATTCCATTATTTGCGAATACGCGAATATAAATAATCCAGCGACGTTCGGAAGAAAAAGAAAATGTGACAAACAACGATCTAAATTATCATCAGAATAATAAAAAGACTTAGCTTAATTGTCTAACAAAATAATACAGAACAGTTACCAGCAGCGCAAATTTTTTTGGGTTTGTACCAATGGGGATTTTCGTTACTAACGCATTCACCAAGTCTTGTTGTCCATAGTCGATGTCAAGTTAATCATTAAAGAGGGAAACTTGTGTCTAAAAAGACAATGGTGTCGATTTTAAATACTACACATACACCTGCATAATAGCACAAGTTTTAAAAAGAGCTAGTTCGGGAGGTTTTGCCCTGAGAGTATTTAACCCAGGCGAGTAATTTCTACATGAGTTTTTGCCCGACATTGGATGATTCATAAAGTTCATTTGTTATGACAGCCCACTTTATACGTTTCGATTATACCGCAAACGATCACACCATTTACGTAAAATGACACTGCACAGTTATATAGCTAAAGTAAGCATTGTGCGAACTTTTGAATTTAGCAAAAGACGTGCAAATTACTTTAACTTTATGTTCAAATCAATAGATTCGCATACGAGCATTGCAATTGTACGCATTTAAATATTCACGCTAAGCTATATATTGGTGTAGAAATAAAAACGGCTAATTCTGTAGGTTTTACCCAAGTAGCACAAGCACGTTGAAGAACTAGCCTTTTCCGACTAAGTGATGGCTCTAATTGACGGTTCTGGGACGTTTTCGCTACAGCCAACTGTCCATCGCTTGTAACGTCCAAAAGAGACGTCTAGATAACCTATGAAGGAGACAGTTATGTAACCTATACAGATAACGCTTAGGATACATATACTGCTGACGGTTAGGAAACATGTCGAGGCGACGGTTAGGAAATCTTCAAATTAGACGGTCTGACAACCTACACATAAGGTGTGCCTTCAACTTCCACTTGAGACGGTCTAACAACGTATACATGTGACATCCCAACGAAGTCCATATATTCCGGACTAACGACGTTTACACAAGAGGGCTTGGAGCCTCATAATATGACGGTTCAGCTTCAGGAACAAATAGCGTTCAGCAACTATTACCTTAGGTTACCGTCACTTAATGAGATCACGTTTTGTTATAAATTTGAAATTTATTCTTGCAAGCTTCTGGATAACCGTGAATTAGTACATTCTCGTCAGATAGACAAACATATTTGTAACGTAACATTCCCATCCGAACCCGCTTTGTAAAACTAAACCCTTCACACCTAGTAAAAAGTAAACCCTACGAAACACCCATTTGTCGGCGCAATGCCTCGCCATCAAGTCCCCTCTTTACGACTTTGTTTGTGTCAAAAGGGAGTTATATAAGACAGGCATTGTTAGAGTAACGCGCTCAGTCTTACTTCATGTTACGCTGCTGGAGACAATACAAAACTTCCCTAAGATCTTGTGTCCAGTTACTGTGAAGTTAGTAGCTAGTTATTCAGAAGCCAGCAATCCCTGTTCGTACGATAACCACCGGACCGTTACGTAAGTACGAACATCTCCTTGCACGAAAGTCATATTACATTGTTGGCAAACGGTGTGAACCAGAAGTCCCATGCCACTTCGGTCGCTCCCCTCACCCTCAACCTACTCCAACATGGCTAAAGCATCTTCTTCGCAAAATTACCAGTTTTCTGATAAACAATTCGAGAAATTATTCCTTCCCGTACTCAATCAAGCAACCGTTTCGCAACTCCCGCGGTTCACGGGAGAAAAAATGGGCATATCGGTCCGTACCTTTTTAAAAAGACGTCGAGCGGAAAGCTGCATTCTCTAATTTGGACGAAAAAAGAAAATTACGAATAGCAAGTTCAAAATTAGAAGGGAAAGCCGGAGATTACTACGACGACCTACGAGACCGTAAACAAATCACGACATACGACGATTTAACACGCCTACTAAAAGAAAGATACGATGAAATTTTTTCAGAAACGCAAATTCTAGAAACCATTCAAACAAGACGTGCGAGAATTCGCCGAAACACTGCGGCAACTGACGAAACGCCTTCAAGAATTCGGCCCCGATAAATCCCTTCTCCCGAAAGTTCAAAACGAACGGGAAGAGAGTGCCGAAAGATTCTTGAAAACGAATTTTATTCGTGGTCTCTTGCCACACCTGAAGCGCTACGTTATTGATAGGAAACCGAAAACATTCTTAGAGGCTGTGAGAGACGCAGCCAAACAGGAACGAAATGAGCGAATTGTCCCAACAACAAACGCGACAAGCGATGTCGTTGCGCAGCTCAAGGCGACTATAGCCGCCCTAACGGTAAAACAGTCCAGCCACCAGCCTAAGAACCGGTTCCGTTCTCCCCACGATATGTCGCGCAGCCCCTCGGGCACTCGCGCGAATTCATGGCAAAACCGTCCGCGAAAGAAAAATCCCTACAGGAAGCCCAGTTTCGATAATCAGGCTCTGTATGACAAACAGCACCGCAATCATGACCAATCAAGGTTCCGTGGAAAACAGCGACAGGTGCGATTTCACGATTCACCCTATCGGGGTAGACAGTAAGGTAGGACGCAAATGATTTGCTAAAGATGCGGGAAAATAGGTTACTCAGCTCCAGTCTGTAGAGCCAGAATGCCTACGTATAATTTTTAAAAAAACTAAGAATGCCAGCTGTAAATTACAGCAGAGGTCAGCCATCGTTAAAATCACACAAAAACAAATCCCTTTGCACAAAAACCCAACCACTCCATATTTTCTGCAAAATTTTTATCGGTAAAACACCAATTAGATGCATAACTGACACGGGGATAAGTCTCACAGTCCTACACAAACGCACATTTGAACTCATTAACCCACATTTACGGAAATGGGTCGTCCCAACGGACGCTAGGTTGACTTCGGCAATCGGGGAGCCAATACCTGTCGTTGGTTGTTATATGCTTCCAATAAGCGTAGGAAACGAAAGAATTACCCTTAAATGCCACGTTGTGAAACACCTAGCCCACGAATATATCCTCGACAGGGATACCATTAAGGCCCTAAGAATGATCATCGATGGAGCTACTATGGTAGTTTACATACCGGGTCAAAGCGGGGTCAGACTTAACTCCATAAACGAAGTTCAAACCACGCGTATACAGTACTTAACCGCACTAAACTTACTATCCCCGCGAGGTCCAAAATCATGATTTATGGAACAGCCGAGGGATGCACACTTACTTCAGGATTTTTCTAACAAAATTACTACTGCATTTCTCAATTGTCCCACTATCCCTTGTACGCCGAAGAAGCCCTCGTTGATGTTCAAGCAGAACAAATTCCCATGTGCATCTATAATGAAGGAGACGGCGTAGTCACACTAAGGCTGTGTTTCCACTGCCGCGTAGACTCCGGAATGGAGTTCAACGAACTCACCTCCGGAGTCGGGTTTCCCTCAACTCTGTCCCAATTGGCGTAGATACTATTCAATCGGGTTAAGGTTGAAATCGGCTTAACTTGTAATCGAAAATCACTAATCGTTTGATCGGATAAGATTATACAATATTGAGCAAACAATTGTGAACAAAAACACAAGGAACTCAAACACTGTGAATTGAGATCAAATACATTTCGAAAATGGGCAAAAATATAATTTTTCTTCTGTTTCACAAGATGTTTCTACACTTCAAGCTGTCTCCGCGCATTTGTAGGCTACCAAATCATATTTTATAAATGTGTAAGGGTTAAAATATTTGATACTATATAGATAACGTAGCAGCGAGTCTACCGTCAAGTATTTTGGGTCGAATAAGGGACAGTGAAGATGATCTACTGTTCACTCTATCATATTTGGGCAAAATTAGCCGAAAACGGTTGTTTTTCATATTCACCCTGGCTCACAAAATATTGACTACAATAGCTCGTCGACGGTCGCTATGGGAATTACACAGAATGGACAACTTTTGGACAGAGATAATGAATAAAAGTTGGACCGACAAGGAATGGAAAATAAATCTACGTGTGACTCGTCGGACTTTCCATTACCTTTGCAATCTTCTGCGTGAGCAACTGACGAAAAAGACAACTAATTTTCGTGTACCCGTTTCCTGTGAGAAACGAATGGCAATCACGTTATGGCGCCTTGGAACTAACATAGAGTTCCAGTCTTTGGGTGAACTTTTTGGTATGGGCAGGACAACAGCATGGCGGTCTTTTCATGAGACCTGCGCTGCCCTCGTACTTCTCTTCGGTGACACTATCATAACTATTCCCAAAGGTCAGAGCCTGTAAAAAACGGAGTAAAACTTCAAACGAAAAAAACTGCCACAGTGTGTTGGAGCTATAGACGGAACGCACATTCCGATTTTGGGTCCGAAAAAACCGTGCGGACTATTACTGTGTTCGAAAGGGGGACTACACGGTGGTACTCCATGCGGTGGTTGATTTTTCCGGGCGTTTTATTAACATAAACATTGGCTGGACAGTCTCGGTGCAAGATGCCAGAATTTTTGCTAACAGCAAACTGCACCAGCTTGGCCAGCAGAATATGCTATTCCCTGACACCACGAAGCTTATCAACGGCGTCAACATCCCTTTCTACTTTATAGGTGATGCTGCATATCCCCTTCTTACTTGGCTTATAAAGCCTTACTCTGCCCATGCCATTACTGTTCAGCATGAACGTTTTAACAATATACTGAGCAGCAATCGCATGACAGTTGAACGGGCCTTTGGTAAGCTGAAGGGTAGATGGCGGTGTCTTCTGAAAAGAAACGACACAAATATTCGCCGCATAAATAGGGTCATTTATGCTTGTTGCATTCTTCACAATGTTTATGAAGCTCTTCACAATATTTGCTGCTCTTCACAATATTTGGAAATATACAGTAAGACAGACACAAAATAAGCTAAGGCGATTTATGTGGCAATGATTTCTAGCTATTATTCAAATTAAATATATTTTACTTGATATGCTTACGTTTACGGTTACTAAACGGTTTTTGCAGGGAAAACTTGAGACATGAAATCAACAAAGACTTTATTTACATTGCACCACGACTCCACCTAGCATCACGACGCGAAACTCCCCCAACCCACCACCGCTGGCCTAAACCCGTGATCCGAAATGGAGTTGAAGGACCCGTCTCCCAACCCCACTTGAACCCGGGTTTAGCCAGTGGAAACAGGCGAGGTTGACACACCCGGGTTGAAATCCCCCTTCAACCCGAGTTGAGACGGCAGTGGAAACACAGCCTAAGGCGGGGTACCCAACTCGGCACATTGTACCCAGCCGAAACCGCCTCTATCGCGGCGGTCCAGGATGCTCCTACCCATAATTTGGCTCAAAAAGAAGAATTGAAGTTTAACACTACGAAAAAAAGGAGCACACGGAACTTTCTATACTCCTCTCTTATTTTCGGGACGTTGTTCCACAAAATGATAAAGACCTCGGTCGGACTACGATTATACAACATAGTATCGACACAGGAGGTGAAAAATCTGTCTACCTCTGGCCGTACCGCGTTCCCGAAGCACAGCGGAACAAGATAGAAAAGCACATCCAAGAAGTGTTAACAAAAAACGTAATACAACCTTCTAACTCGCCTTGGAGCTCACCAGTCGTGCTCTTCAAAAAGAAGGACGGGTCTGAACGTTTTTGTGTCGATTTCCGGAAACTTAACAACACAACAAAGGACGTCTATCCACTGCCCAGAATCGACGATAACCTTGATCTCCTAGGGAGTGCGAAGATCTTCTCCACGCTCGACCTCGCAAGTGGTTACTGGCAGATGGAAGTAGCTCCTGAAGACAGGGAAAAGCCAGCTTTTTCCACACATAACGGGCATTACGAGTTCCAATGCCTACCATTTGGGCTCACGAATGCTCCTGCCACATTTCAGCGGTTAATGCAGAAGTAATTACAACCTATTTGCAAGGATTTTGCACTCGTATATCTGGACGATATAATCGTATACTCGAAAAATTTTAAGGAACAGGTGCAACACCTTAAAACCGTTCTTAACCTTCTGTCACAAGCAGGTCTAAAATTGAAGCCGAAAAAATGCCACTTTGGAAAACACGAGGTTAAATACCTAGGACATATTGTCTCAGAACCAGTTTTCCGGAACGGCAGTCGTGGCCGGCACGGCGTTATTTTCGTTCCGCTGGAAAATTTCATCGTTCCGTTCCATTCCGGCTCATTTTTCAAGAAGTTTCGTTCCGTTCCGATATAAAAATCGATTATCATATCGGAAGAAAAAACTCGATAATTAATGGTTTGATGTACTTTTATGCAAAACCGGGAAATTTAAAATTTTGAATTTAATGAACTAACCTCGTAAAATCAATTTTTCAGCTTTTCACTGCGGCCAACATGTGACTAAGCCGAAACGGTAAGGAACGGCCAAAAGAGCCGTTCCGTTCCGTCCGTTCCTTCGCAAGTTCCGTTCCGTTTCGGGGCAAATGAACGGAACGGAACGAACGGAAATTTTCTGAAAAGTTCCGGAACACTGCTCAGAACATGGGGTTACACCACACCCCGATAAGATAGCGGCCGTAAAAAACTTTCCCACGCCTAAACGCACGAAAGACGTGAGAGCTTTCCTGGGCCTTGCGAACTATTACAGAAGATTTATAAAAAAATTACTCTGTAATTGCAAATCCACTCACCAAATTGACGAGGAAATACGAAACATTTCACTGGGACGATGAATCAAATAATGCTTTCACATCACTAAAACACGCACTGACGAACTACCCCATCCTTCATAACCAAATCTCTCCTTACCATTTACGCTTTTTACCGATGCTTAAAAATGAATTTGTCGGAGCTATTCTGGCCCAATATCACAATAATCGGGAAGTAGTAATCGCTTACGCTAGTAGGAAACTTAATGCTGCGGAAACACTATGCTGCAGTAGAAAGAGAAGCTCTCGCGGTAGTTTTCGCAGTGAAACATTTCCACGCCTACGTATATGGGCGAAGATTCGAAATTGTGACAGACTACAACCCGCTTAAATGGCTTATGGCCAACAAGGATCTCACGTCCAAACTATCCCGATGGTCTCTACGCTTACGGGAATATGATTTTTCCATAACTCACCGAGCCGGCCAAACACATGGCAACGCCGACTCCTTTTCACGAATCCAGCTCGCTGCCATTTCACATGAACATTCACTCACGCTAATTCCATATCGCACAGCATAAAACGAAGACCCTATCTGCTCCAAAATACTCCGTTCCTTAATAAACAACAACCCTCGCAAAAACGGCTACCACCGACCCTCAGGGGAAATTAGAGCAAGCGACTATGCAATAAACCCTGACAACTTACTATGTAGACTACGTCCCTGCGTATACGACAAAAGAAACCTCATCCCACTGCCCGTCGTGCCGAAAACGATCCGCGCGACTATTCTTGCCAGCCTGCACGATCACAAAACCGCAGTACACCCGGCAATCCAAAAGACGCACGACAAAATTAGGGCAATATATTACTGGGCAGGCCTTTACTCGGACGTAAAGGACTATGTTAAGTCCTGTGTTTCATGCAACAAACATAAATCACGAGTAAAACTCCAAAGGCACCCTTTATTCCCATGCCGGTGGCGAATGGCCCGTTCAAGCGCATCGCCGTCGACATACTAAGACCACTCCCCGAAACCCACGCTGGGAACCGGTACATCGTCGTTCTTACCGACTACCTGACCAAGTGGCCCGAAGCCTTTGCGCTTCCGGACCAAAAACCCACCACAACAGCCACAATATTTTGCGAACAAATTCTTTGCCGTCACGGAGCCCCACGCTACCTGCTATCAGACCAAGGACCCAACTTCATGTCCGAACTAATACACAACATTTGCGAGTTCCTCAACACAGGCAAACAAAAGACAACACCCTACCATCCACAATGCGATGGACTTACAGAACAATTCAGCAAGACCCTTGCTGACATGATTTCTCATTATATAAACGATGCACACACAGACTGGGACGAACAAATTCCATTTTTGCTCTTAGCATACCGCTCAGTACAATCTTCTACTTTAGAAACACCATTTTACTTGCTGTAAGGAAGGGACCCTACCCTACCAAAATACACAATTCTGGCACCACCACAATCACCACTAACACCCTATGCCCACTATCGACAACACCTGACACGCAGTCTTAATGAAGCGTGGACTCTCGCACGATCACGTTTACAATCGGCACCTTTATTACAAAAGAAGAACTACGATAGACGTGCTCGGGATCATGGGTTCCGAATAGGCGATAAAGTATACTTGAACAAGCCAGCAACTAAAGTGGGCCTGTCCGGGAAACTAGATAATTGATGGACTGGACCCTACCGAATAACGGAAATGCCATCACCAGTCACAGCTACTTTATTGGGTACACAAACACTTCGTAAACACACTGTTCACGTGAACCGACTAAAACCCTTTTACGAATCCGGTATATTCAAAGACAGCGAACAACTACCCACAGGAAAACCACTTCTAATTACCATACACCATTTCCACCGCCCCTACCGAACATCCCGCCGAGAACTCTCAGACAAATTGCTCCTATATATTACCCAGTTGCCGGCAGCCCGTCATACGCGGACGTAGCGCGCCGACAAACTAGTTCCCCCATCGCAAGCCCAATATTTCAGACACCACAGCAGAATCCTTGAGACTCAGCGGCCATGCAGACCTCAGGGTCAAATACAACCCCGTGTCGCGTACTTCGCGACAGAAGCAAAATTAAACAACCCTTACGGTTCCAACCTTAATAGACAAACAAACTAACAAAAATATAATAATAATAATACAAAGAAACAGAAACAAACGAAATATAGAAATGAACAATAATATTGAAAAATTAGTTAGTCTTACTCCATTCCCATTAGGATGCTCCTGTTCTTCCTTCTCATCACGTTATCTGCCACAAGCTCCCGGGAAATGTCCATCACCGTCTGCAACTGTACGGCCCCAGTCCATACAAAAGTAATCGACATACGCAAGTCGACCGAATGCACAGACTCACCCCGCACCGAACGACTCTCTCACGTCACATTCCAACTATTAGTAATGCGAAACGATTCCCTTTCCATTAAAGCCTACGCATGTAGCGTATGAACGAGAACAAAAATTTTCACTTCCTTCCTTTTCGGGATAACGGACACCATTATTTCCAATACACAGTCAGTCGTACCCCTGACGAATGCTGGCGAATGATTAAACTTCTCTCTTGTTTTGGCAATAAAATGACAAGCCTCGGTAAAACTTCTTGGATTTTTTACCAACAACCAGAGGGTAAATCCGCGTGGATGTCCGTAAACACGTATGAAATCAAAGGATTCCTGACGGAAGATATTCTTCTAAACCACAACGCAAAGATTGCCCTCTGTCATAACCCTTCGGAACACAAAACGCGCTTGTCGCAAGCGAATCCGCCGAAACTAACAAAATCACGATAGACTGGCGAAATCAACCAATCCTAGATTCCTGCAAGAACAGTTATGCCACTAACCCTGTTGCCGGTCTATTGCTTCGCGACACAACGCAAGTCCAAGCTCGCATTCGCAACCCCGCCAATCAGCAAGAATACCTTATTAATATAACAGAACTTACCGTCTGTAAGATGACAGCCGTCCCCGTAGTAAATTCGCAAGGACATTAAATTACAATTACAAGCAACTCACCACCAACGCGCCACTCAACCAGACCGGAATTCCGAAGATACTCCGACATCGGTGAATCATTGGCTGCCCGTTTCCAATTTCTCAACGACGACTCCGTCAGTCGAGACAGGACGCTAGCTTCGGAAATACACCTCCTGGATTGTATGCAAAAACGACTCTTCAAAAACCTTCTATCGCTAGCTGCAGAATCTTCCGGATTCCTAGCCGCACGAACGCTGGACCTTGGAACAAGCCTAAAGGTCACCATGGTGGGAGAAATGGCCATCAGCACCCAATGCGTAGCGTCAGAGTCGTAGAGTCGTAGGCCGAAGTTAGGTCGAGCAACAGTACAGTTAGCATAAGCCTTTGTTAAAAGTAGTGTGAGCGTCATTCATAAATCTAATCAGCTGGTCGACGGTGCTTGGGGAGAACCAGTTTTACTTTTCTGACACCCAGCTCAGTCTTTTCATGAGCATCCGTTCGAATAGTTTCGCCAGACATGATATTAGGTATATCGGCCTATACGATTGTACTTCTCCAGGGTCTTTACCTGGCTTTCCGATAGATTATGACTGCGTTTCTCCAGTCACTAAGTACTACTCCTCCGTCGAGAATAAGATTGTACATTTTTAGCAATGCTTTCCTCCATTTTTCTGGCATTCTTCCAATTAATTCGTATTGCACAATGTCCTTTCCCTGGCTTGTTTTTGGAGCTGTTTTTAGTACGCTTTCTATTTCCCATGCGGTGAAGGGTCTTTCCAGGTTCGGTTCCACGCTTGCTTCATTGACCATTGCCTGTATTTCCATTTTCAACTCGTCTATGTCAGCTTCCGGTTGAAATAAATCCGGCTCTACTCTCTGTACCGTACTGAATTGTTCTGCGAAGGCCTCCGATTTCCCTTCGTTACCTTGGATGACGCATCCATTTTTTTCAATATTCCGTTATGCTCCCGTTGAGGCAACCCCTCCATACGTCTAATAAGCCCCCACACTTGTTTCATCGAAGTTTGTGTCCCCATATTTTCTACCTTTTTCTTCCAAAATGCTCTTTTGATTTTTGTGTCAGCTGCTTACATTTGGCCTTTTTCTTCTTGTAATGTATTAGGTTTTCGTTGCTCGGGTGATTCCTTAAGATTCTGTAACTTGCTCTGGCTTTGCGTAGGGCCTCACTACATTTTATATCCCACCTTTTTTTTGGTTATTCCTATGAAGGTGTCTACGAACCTCTGGTACCTTTCTTCGATTCTTCCTATTTGTGTCTCTTGTTCTACGTCCACGTCCTCTAATTCCTTGAGCCATTCTGTCCATCGAGCTTTCCTGAAATTCTATCGTGGAGCACCCTCTCTTATATTTTGGCCTAATTTCCTTTCCACCTGAATTAATACCGGTAGATGATCGCTTTGGAGGGTGGCACGTGTAGTAATCTTCACTTTCTCGTATATTCCCGTCGATGCAGTCGATTGTGGATACCGATCCTCTCTCTGATATACAAGTAGTAGTTGCTTTAGGTGTCGCTAAAAGTAGTTTTTCCCATTTTTCTAAAAAGTTACATAAAATATATCCTCTCATGTCGTTGAAATTTTTGCCATTCCACAGATCGTGATGTGAGTTAAAATCGCCAAATAAAAGGGTGTTCTTTTCACTTCCAATTTGAGAGAGATCAAATTCATATTCTTGCTTCGTGATCTTATTTGCGTTTCCCCCTGTTTGAACTTGTAGGTAGATGCCAACTAGGAAAAGTTCAATTTGCTCGTGTTTTACTTTAATACACACTATTTCTAATACCCCATTTTTGAAATCGCGCAGTGGGACCACTTCCGAGTTTAGGTTTCGTTTGGTAAAAAAAGCCACTCCACCACCTCTTTTCTCCTCTCTATCCTTCCTGATCGTCTTATAACCGTTTATTTGTGCGCTGTTTCCCATTTTCAGCCAAGTTTCGCATCCAAATATTACTTCGGGAGTCCGATTGAGTTCACTTTCCCATATCAGCGGGTTCACACAACCCGCTGATATGGGGAACGAGGCTTCTTGCATTCCATGATAATATGCTTAAATTGTCGTCACCCATTGTATAAGAATTTCGATGGTGTCATCTTCTGCTAACAACTCTTTCCCATTCCTAACTAACTCGTTGACTTCTTCATCCCATTGACATTCTCCCAGAATGACGGCGATGTTTTTGTATCCCACTTTCCTTAGCAGCCCGCGTATGCCCTTTTTCCTCTGCTCAGCAGCGCTGTCGCGCTCTTTCGTAATTTCCATGACAGTGGCCCCGTCTACGCTCATTTTCGACATCATGTTAGAGGTCGTCCTTTCTGCTCCCGAGACTACCGAGCTGTAGGATTTTCCTCATTGATTAGCTCTTCGTCCCGCCTCTATTAAAACAGGTTTAGCCTTTTGATGGTCCGGAGTCTACTTTGCTCCTTCGCTCCTTCCTGCCGGTGTTTGTCCAATCCCCATCACCTTGCGATATAATTCGAATGATGTGTCTGCTGCATTGTGGTCTCTGCTGCAGTTTGGTACATTTGGATTTATCCCCCTGTTTCCTTCTAATACAATCCTGGAAACGGTAGTCCTCTCCGCAATGCTCACATCGTTGTTTTGCGGTGCGAACTGAACTCAGATGCCCAAAACGTTGGCACTGTGGCATCGTACTGGTTTTGGTTAAAACGGGGTGACCGGTACTCTAAAGTATCCAGCCTCGATATGTGTGGGGAGGACCTCCCCGTCAAACATTAAGTGGTATGTATTTGACGGGATTTTCTCTTTTATTCCATTTTCGTTCTCGTGAAATCTGAGTAGCTGTCTTACGGCATACATACACCTAATTTTTTGGCTAAGGATTTCTTCCTTCGTCGTACCCCACAATCTAATTAGCCCGTGTTTTAAACTAGCCGGTTTTGCCATGCGCATGGTCACTTTCCAAGGGCCAATGTTTTCGATTTTTATTAACTTTTCGATGGTTTCTTCTTGTCGTGTGAAAATCAAAAGCTCTCCCCCTTTTGTTACCTTTATACCTGTTCCATTCATTCCCATTTTCTGCATTATCCTTCCCACTTCGAAAGGACAACCTTTCCAAAGTTTTCCCCTTCTGGTCCGACCATTTTTGCAATGACTGGCCCTACGTCAGCGGTCGGCAATCTACGGCCCGTGTGCTGAATCCGGCCCGCCAGCCCATTTCATCCGGCCCGCCAGCCCATTTCATCCGGCCCTCGGCACCCTAGTAAGAAATTACATGCGTCCGGCCCGCGGTACCTTATAAACTAATATAAGTTTTGAATAAGTCGCTGATATAGTAGGTTTTTCGTGAAACATCTGAGCATTACCTTAGTAAAATTTACGCAGCGTGTTGCAGATACTAGGCTACTATCGTAGGCTGCTTGGAACTGAATTTGCTGTTCCAGTTCCACTTTTAACTCAACGGTGCCACGTTAGTGCTTCGCGGCTCTTCATCGTGGATTCTCCTCGTTTTGCTTCACTCCCTCGTCATACAAACATTGTAGACATTTGTGATAGTAAAGTAGCTAAATTTTATTAAAATAAACTTGAACCACAAGGTTCGCCATGGGTGATGCCCGGAACATAGGTCAAGATGATTTCGTTTTCACCAGCGCGTGCTCTGCACATGAGAAGGTGTTGTGTCACTGACTGTACCTGTTCTTTATTCAATTTTGCAATTTTGCGTTTACTTGCAATCATATTTTTTGATACTCGGTATGAACAACATATTCTCATGTGTAGAGAACGTGCAGATGAAAGCAAAAACAACAATTTTGCCTATATTCCGAGCTTTACCCCTGGTGAGCCTGGGTGGTTCAAGTCATGAACAATAGTATTGAATCTAATCCGTAACTTCGTCCTCAGTTCTGGGAAAATGTCTGCAAAGCGTCGAAAAGTCGACGTCGAATGTCGCGTTTTCCAGGAGTGCTGGACTGAGAAATACTTCTTTGTCCAGCATTTCGGGAAGCCTGTATGTCTTATTTGCCAGGCAAGTGTTGCAGTTTTTAAAGAGTTCAACATCAAGCGACACTACGAGGCAAACCATTCAAAATACGCTGAACTGACCGGTCAACTACGAAAAGACGAAATTGCTAAACTCAGTCGTAGTCTGCAAAAGCAAACCCTGGTATTTAAGAAACAGAACTCAGAATGTGAGAAAAATACCCTTGCAAGTTTTG
>JAHZNP010000822.1:0-35644 GCA_020615345.1 Triops cancriformis
TCGTACTAGCATCTATCCAGTCTGGAGTACCCAGTAGCTTGGGATACCAAGCTGCAGAAACAGAAATGGATAGGAGCGAGCATGAGAGAAAGGAACTAAGGGAGGAGGAAGGACGGGAAGGAAGGCGGAGTTCCAGTTTTTCACGTTTTCTGAAGGGGTACCCCTTTGCTCAACATTGTTTCTTATGGAAAATAACCCAGAAAAGGCCTTTCCAGCTGGAAAACGTAACCACGCCCACTTTTTTGAATTTCCACCAATGGGAAGCTTAGGATTCTCAGGGGGAAGTCGCAGTTTTTGGCGGAGATTTGAAAAACAATAATTTTTGGTAAACTATGTATTGAAAAATGACGGGTTAAAAAATCAGAATTTTGCGTACAATTTAAAGGCATATTTTGGAGGTGCATGGTAAAATTTAACGCAGATTTCACATATAAACTATTACGAAAAGCGGTAAAAAATGGAACAAAGTTTTAAGGCAGTTTTTAAAAATGCAGTGAGCAACCATTAAAAACCGGAAATTCAGAAGCAGTACGGAATTTTCGGATGTCGCGAGTAGGTGAGAGTAAGGATTCTAGGCCGACATACATTGAATATAATTATCTTTATTCGACGAAGTAGCTTCGTTGCAACCTCGTGTTCAAAGAGCTCGTGCAAAGCAAACACGCTTCATTGTCAAACAATGACAGGTTATCTGAAGTCCAGCTATGTAATCGGATATTATCTAGCGTGTGAAGATGAGTTCATACACGTATAGCCCAGACAAGGACGAAGTTCTATCAGAAAAAAGCACATCCTAACCCGTCTCATGGCAATCAAATCTACAGTCCAAAGTTCAGTTATCAAAAACTTTTCTATAAAACACTCATTACATGAGAGAGACAACTCATTTGGTTCGTCGTGCTGAGTGCTGGTCGCAGATGTGGGTATCGTAAGTGATATAGTGTGGTCTCTACAATGGCGACGACTGCGAAAAAAGGAGTGAATCCACTGGATGTAACATGGAGTGAGAACTACAGCAACCAGTTCGAGAAAGTCTGGTCGCGTTTACCTAACTTCCTCGGTAGCTTCATCGCTACCGTTGCCGTTTTTCTGCTAGGCGCATCCATTCGAGGTTGGTGTTATCCTTCAAACCCACAAATTAAAATGACACATGTTAAACTTAAACTAACGTTACTGTGCTACTAGCTGACTGGCTCCTCATTTTGGTACACTTCATTAAATACATGCGCCATGGAACTGAGCCCAACGCGACCGAATCTGACATTGATTTCTCCGAATTTTCCTTGGAGAAGTATAACCTACAAGGAGTTCAATATTATCTCCTGTACGCCACTACCATCTCCTACGTTATGTACTTAGGAGTCGGCGGTTTTCTTCACGTAAGCACATCAAAATTCCGTCCCAGTTCCTCTGACTAGATCCCTCTTCTTTCTGCAGTGGTACTACTACGTCCGACAGCGTGATCGCGCTGAAGAATGGAAATGTCAACCTCATAAATGGCTCGAGCCAGACGTTGAAAGACATGAAATTATTCTAGGATCCATCTCTTTGCTCATTGGCTCAATTATTTCTGGGTTCCTCTCGTGCTACATTATGAACGGCGGATGGAGCACCATTTACTACGGATTTGATGAATACTCTTGGCTGTGGTTTGTTCTCCAATGGCCAGTTGTTTTCATTTGGCAGGTACGGTCTCACTTTACAAAAGAATTCTGAAAAAGCGACATTTTGTTCACACATTTTCGTCTCACAGGATTACTTAACTTACTGGCACCATCGTGTCTACCACACTCCATTTTTGTACAAAAACTTCCACAAGTTGCACCACAAATACAAGCAACCGACAGCCTTTTCGGTTACAGCGATCCATCCTGTGGAATTCGTCCATATGCAGATGGTACTCATCTCGCCCATGTTCCTGGTTCCCGTACATTGGGGTAAGCCTACTTACTGATCATGCAAAGTTTCCTTTTTCTTAAGAAACACACCCGGTACCGAAAAAGCTGTTAATCGACAATATTCACGCAGTGACCATATGCACACTCATGGGTTACATTTATTACCACGGAATTATTGACCATTCCGGTATTACGTTCAAATCCTTCTGGTGGCAGCCATGGCAGCCCGACGCCATTTTCCATGACAATCATCATCAGTATTTCCACGTCAACTTTTCCTTTAACATTGAATACTGGGACAAAGTAAGCATTTCTTTTTGAGATATGAAAAACGCTTATGAAACAAACTCTCCTGCGCAGTTGCACAACACGTACCGCCAAAAGGATCGCATTTATCGCGAAGACATTTACTACGGCAAAGGCAAGGGCATCCACGAAGCTGACGCGAAAGAACTTGATGCTGATATTGCAGAGCGCAAGTCCGAAAATCCACTGGCTTACAGAAACAACCACCATGATTTTGATTTAGACGAGTCCGATTTGAAAAAGGACTAAATTGCAAGTGTTCAGTAAGGCTTCATTTAATAGCAAAGTGAACAAGTTCAAGGAGAAGTTTATATGGCATAAAAACTCTTGTAAAATATTCTCTTCACTACCAATACAGTAAAAAAAAAATACTTCATATGACATTATGCAATGATTGAATTTTCTGATAGTTTGCTGTGATTCCAACGTCAGACAGTCTAGACTTGATCTTTGCTTCATATAAATAAACCTCCCCTTATCGCACTATCGCTCATGGGTTCAATTGACCTATGACCATTCAATGCCAAGATGCTGGGTAGGCCCCACAACATGATGTTCATCAAACAAACCCGAGCCAGCGCCTAAAATTTTACGTTGCGCTACACCGCTTAAGTAGTAAGGTGTGGCACGTGTCACAAACGCGAACAGGTTTCGCTGAAGATGGCAAAGCCATGGTATTATTGGAACACTGATTGCAGTAGATTTCGCCGCAGTTACGACAATGATGCTGAAAAACAAAAAATATCGTTAATCTACGTCCCTTGGATAATCAGCATTTGAATAACTGTTACGTAGATATGTAGTGCTTACCTTGCGACGACTTAAGCTAAATTCTTTTCGACACTGTTTGCACTCTTTGACGCTATCATCACGCTCCCATTGTGCGTCGCGAAGGGGCCACGCCACACTTTCTCGTATGTACTCCGCTTCAAGCCGGTATTCGCGTAATCTTGCACCCAATTCTTCCATTGTTCGCTCTTGTTCCGCGCACTGATGCATAGAACGATTCAACTCTACTTTCAATTGATCTTTTTCCTAATCATGCGGAGATACAAAATTAATACAAGGAAATAAAAAGTAACTAAATAACTAAAAAGTAACTAAAATGTAAATAAAAAACTAAAAAGTAAATAAAAAACTATAAAGTAAACAAATAAATAAAAAGTAGACAAATAAATTAAATACTAGGAAAATGAATGCATAAACATTACATACATAACGAAATACGTAAAAATTCTTAGTTCAAGTTCACTAAATTGCAAGCAAATATAAAGCACAGCAAAACTGAAAACATACGACACGGCAATGGGCGAAAGAACACGCCAGTTTCTCCAAAAAAAGAGGCGAAAGAAAATACTTCAAACATAAAATTGATAAATTCCCTAAATACAACATACACAAAAAGACAGGGAATTCTGTAACAAGACTTTATCACTTGACGAGTAGTTTGCGTATCTGCATTCGATTTCTACATTTGATGGCTCGTTCCAGAATTGATAGATTAACTTAACACGAGAAAGAAACACGCATAGGAAATTGGTTTGGGGACTTACTAGATAACGTGAAAGAGTGACAATAGAATAAATGATTTTATTTACTTCAACGACTCGTTTTGTTTCCAACAGTTGCGCCTGTAAAGTAGCAATTTTTTCCTTATCGGCCATCGCAATTTCCTGCAACGCTTCTCTCCACTCTCGTTCCACTCTTAAATCCGCTTCAACGGCCCCTAAACGCGTGTTGGCAGTGACAGCCGATTCATGAGCAACGACGGCTGCGTCTTCGGCTTCCTTTTTCGATTTCTCCGTTTCAAATAGCCTTTCATATTCATTTTAATAAATTGGAATGAGCTTTTTGAACATTGTAATGTGTACTGGCAATCCAGTCGCTTGACGGACTCGGTTAAAGTTGCGACGCTAGTCTCCAGTTTGGTCACCGTATCAGATCTGAGTTTAAGAGACGCTTCGCATTCCTACCAAACGCAATATTTCACAGAGAGCGAAATGTATTCGCCATCACATAGCATGTTGTCCACACATAACGAAAGCAAACCTTTTACTTCCTCTGCTTATTGTGCTTTCGCCACCATCTTTTAAAAACATAATTTCCCCATGGGAAACAAAAAACGTTTACTTGAGAAACTGAAAGGGAAGGAAATATTTATAAAAATAGCTATGACACTTCCAGCTACTAAACCAATGTTAAGATTAGGCTTGCGATCAGGTGGAATAAAATCGATAAAACAGACGTTAGTCCGAGCACACCGACTATACTCCTAGGAAAAACATCCAAGAATTTCATCCGTAGGAATATTGCCCAGCCAAAATTTCCTTTGATATATATATATATTACGATGTGGCAGTTGGGGCGGGCCCGTGCGGAAATTTTTCCAGGTTGGCTAAAATAGTGGAAATGTGAGACGCTTTGGCTTGCAGCCTACTCACCATCTCTCCCTTTTCGTTAATCTCTTGCTCACATTCCTTGTCAAGGCAAGCAATAGGGGAGGAAAAAGCGAGACACACATCAGTGAACAAATCAAGCTCAGCAACTTCACACCCTAATTAATAAACGGAGACGAAAAAAGGAATTACCTGGAGCTTACGGTACATTTCCAAATTAATCAGCTTGATATCGTCCAATTGCCTCCTTAAGGAGACAATCGTATCTTGCTTTTCGTGAATGTCTTTCTCCAGTAATTTCAGTGCCACTTCAGTCTCCGCCCTCATACTTGTCTAAATAAAAAAGATTATATATATCTCGTTAAGCACTTCAATGCTCTTAGCAGGAGAAGGGCACACAATTAGGACCATTTTGATCAATTCTTGCCGCCACAAGCCAAAAAGAGGAACACAATGTCAAGTTCTGACGACCAAACTTCCGCGAAGCACCAGAGGATTTTGATATTTTTTTCGAATAATGGCAAAATTTTTGCGTAGATACTGTGAAGAGTATCTCAAGTATGCACTCGTCCTACTTACTATGCCTTCCTCACTGACAAATCAAAATCCGTGAAGCTTGTATTACCTGGATTTCCAGCTCTTTCTCCAAATCCAGTCTTCGATTTTTCTCTTCCGCTAAATGCAGTTTTATCTCCGCTAATGCATCTTCTGTTATAACACTTGCCGTAGGCGTGACCTTGCGGGGAGATTCCATGTTAACTTGGACAGCTGAATCCGTTTCCTATTCCAATGCAAGTGTTAATGACGGAAATGAGTTAATGCATATTAATGACATACGTCTTTGAAGACAAAATGAAAAATGGCGAGAATACAGCGCAAAAAGCTTTCAAAACATTTTATACTCTTTTTGTGATTTTTTTCTTGAAAATTTGCGTTTAAGTGTGCAATAACTTCGTGCAAAAAGCATACAGCATTATAACACTTTATTTTCTGCAAAACATGTCGCGTCCTTGAAACATATTACAAAACTAAGCTAAGGTCTACAAAAGATGTTATTCTTTAGACAATGTATGAGCTTTTTTTTTGGTTAATTAACTTTAAAGAAGGGTTCAAAAATTGATTAACTATCGTTATTTTGTAACGGCATATTCTGTAAGAATTTGCCTAGTAATTCTAGTAACTTTTCGTGTGTCTAATTATGTCTAAAAGCCTTCCATTTTTAGGTAAGTTACATTTGTCATACATAAAGCAAGAGTTAAGTGGAGATTTGCTTACCGGATTGACGCTATGTAGATTTTGTTTCAGGTGGCTTTTCAGAGCAGCATTTTCTTGTTGCAAAGCTGCTAACGATGTCTTCGTTAAGGACAGATCTTCTTTCATTAGAGCATTTGTGGTTGTAAGAGATTCTACTCGCACTTGCAAGTTACTGACGGTGGCCCTAAAGGCGGTTATAAAACAGAAAGAGACATTAATGTTTCCAATTTCCCCATAAATAAAAAAAAATTACGTTAAGTGTCTGTTGAGTTCCTCTACGTAATTCTTCTGATCTAGGACTGCCGTCATACTTGAATTGTCAATGTTATTCGCCGGTGGGGTTGCGTCACCAGAACCATTTCGTAAATACAAAGAAAAATCAATGACTCCTTGTTGACTATCTAAATCTTCACCCTGAAAATACAGGACAACACTCAGTTTCGCTTTAAATAGCGTGTTCCAGCTCACGTCCCCGCTCTATACCGTACCTTAATACAAATATTGCAATCAATAACATTCAAACCCAGTAAAAGACCCATGATTATCACAGCTTCGTCACTCATTAGCAAAGCGCCTATTTCGAAAAATTCGCTCATGGCTTCATCACGATGGTCCAAAAGAACTTTTAAATAATCTGCAATCTTCTTTTGCATCAACGCTAATCGCAGCCAAGCCCTGGCTCTTCCCATATGCGTTCTGGATCAATATAGGACACAAAAAACGAAAGTGTTAATTAATTTAGCCTGTGACAAATGAATGTCGCGTAACGTACTTGACAGAAGGCAAATCTCGAATGCTGGCTGTGATATCAGCAGCGTCTGGGCAATACTTCTCGATTAGCTGAAGTAAATCCCACAACTCCTTTTTCGGTCCCAACAGTCCCTGAAAGGTCACCAAACATGTCACGAGAATGAATTACGGCCTAATAAGTCCAACTTTACTTTCTTAGGTCTCAAACCATGGCGGAACACATGCTCCAAAACGATGAAAAAGTGTTGTAAAGGGACATAATCTGAATCAAGCATTCGTCCATATTTCAATGAAGAATCGATCAGTTCCTTGACAATCAACTTGCAGAGGTTAACTAAATTTGTCCGTTCCACTTGCATAGGATCACGTTCTACAAAAAACGACAGAACAAAAGAGGTTCATGCCATGTTCTAAACGAAGGCAGTCTAGTAGCCAGTAAGAGAATCAAGGGCTGAAGGAATGACGGAATTACCGTATGTGTAATGCAAATAGGGCGGTTTGGGTAAGTAAGAAGGAATTAATTCAGGCTGGAAATCCTGTAACTCTTTTAAACACAACCATTCTCCATCCACTGACACGCGGAAATTACACAAATAGATGGTGTCTTGAGCACCAGCCATTCCGGAAAAACTCATGGTTAAAGCCATAGAATTCCCACAGCCATTCACACTCCTTGCGCCAAGCACCGAAAAGTGGATAGTTATGACGAAATGCGTGTCCGCTGACCTAGCAAGCCCAAGAACCTCATACGTGACACCCCAGCCTAGCTTTACGACAATGCGCAGGGCCAAAGCCATACATTAAAAAGATCAATAGTCGCGCCGGGCATGTGCAACACACTGGCACCTGTTACCAAAACACAGACAACGTGGGCTTGAACGTGTCAAAGTTGACCTTTGAGACCTACGCCACCCTTTTCCCTTTTATGAGGCATAAGTTACTTAATATTGGGTAGCTTGCTTTGAAAATTCATTGTAGGGGTGACTTACTTGATGAAAACTTCTTGGGTCGAGATCCAGACGGAGATAATTGTTGGGAGATTTGGGAGACCAAAAACACAGGCCAACGCTCTCCTTTCGCCTCATCTGGCGTTGAAGGGGATGTAAGATCCATGGTTTGATTTATTTAAAAATTTTTGGCTTGCTAATTGCGGATTAAAAGTTGTAAAAATACTGCAAATAGAGACGTATCCACTGCAGGTGTCACATAGCCGAAAAAAGTAAACAAACCGCCCTCTATTACGTAGCGCACAAGGAATAAGGGCAACACAGGTCTGAAAGTATACAGTAGCGCCATTGTCGGTAACGTGAAGAAATAGTGAAGTAAGGTAGTCGCGAAAAGATCGACCCAAGTAAACTGCTTGCGTTTACGATAGCGCAAATCAGCAGTATCTGCAGTGTGGTTTACTTTTATGATTTTGACCTACGATGGGTTTATGTCGAGTGTAGTTTTTTTATTGGATTATATTTTAGGCTTTTACTTGTTAATGGTAACGAAAAAAATGGCATGCCATCTTTTTAGGATGCTGAAGATTCTACAACTTAAGTTCAAAAATTTTCGAAATTATCCCTTTGTATTCCGTCGTATAAAGTACGGTTACAACATATGTACAAATTTGTTGCACCGAGAGCTGCCCCAAATTCCAACCCCGTCGTATTTTACCATTTCTGCAGTAGGATTAACCATCCATACAAGGATCACACACAAGAAACAGAAGATTAAATACTTAATAAATAAATACACGCATAACATAACAAAACTGGGGAAGTGTGAAAGAAAGGATGTAGTATTTGCAATGTTTTACTTTTTTAAAGATCAAACCGTATGAGGAACAACGGGTAAGAAACCGCTCTCCATTGCAGGACTGGATGGTGCCTTCGAACTCGGTACATTGCTAGCTGCGATCTCCGAATCCGAAGACGCCGCTTGGGTTTCTGAACCTCGAACCGCGTACCAGTTCACCGTTTGTGGAATGTACTGCGAATTTCTTTCTTGTCCTTCCTGCGCTTGTACACTAGGGAAGAACGGCGCATCCAAACTAAACAACTCCGGAGCTCCGGGATCCGATTTATCTAACGGATAAACGTACGCTGGCTGGACAACGGCCACGAGTTCTCCTTTCTGCGTGTCCTTCGATATCGTTCCAACGACATTCGGGTCGTAGGCATAGTTGTACCGACTGGCTGTTGATGGTTTGGGGGTGGTTGTCGTCGTCGTTGTTGTTGTCGTTGTTCTAGAGATCGGTACGTACGAAAAGGTAGTGGGCAGGGGCTGGGATTTCTCTTCAACAGGTTTGGCCGTAGTTGATGGCCTGGTCGGTAACTGAAGTGGTGTTCGAGTGGCAGATGATAAAGGAATTTCCTCTGAATCCGTTCCCGTTTCATCCTCGTCTTCCTCTATGGCAAACGGCGCCGGAATTTCTGCCGGAACTTTGTAATTGGCTGGTAGTCTATGGTTATCTAAGCTAGGCTCTTCCACAGGCTTACGGTTCACGAAAGGTTTGATGGTAACTCGAGGCAACAATTGGATGGTCTGAGGTACTGAAACCGTGTTTAAGTCAGCAATGTCAGAAAGAGGGTTCAAGGGTTTACGGGGAGGGACGATGTAATTCTGAGGTGGTCTGTCGTACTGTGGAGGAACACCCTGGTTGACTTTGTTCACTTGGACGGCAGCAGGCTTGGGCGTTTGGTTCTCAAAGCCCGGTTTGTTCTGGAACAAGACGCCAACTGGCGGTGGCCTGCGAATGGACGACGCAATGGGCGGCCTAATTCTGTTCTCCTGGTAGGGAGCTTCAGGTTGTCTCGTATTGAAGGGTAAAGGGCGGGTGAACTGTGATTGGTAGTCCACTCCTTCTCGTCGATTATCAGGAAATGGACGATGAGGTATGGGCAAAATTTCCAAGCTTTCTCTTCGGTTAACCGGCAAAGGTGCTGGGCCGTCTTGGCGTCTGCTGATGGAGGCTGGGAGAACAATAGGCTGATTTTGTTGAGGTTGCTGAGATGCGGGTACAGAATGGACTAACTTAGCTCCAGGGACCTCAGGAGGTGGGCCATTACGGGGTCCGACTACCAAAAAGGGTGGTTCTCCCCGTTCTAAACCGTGCGAAGTGTAGACGTAGAAAGCTGGGGAGTGGTCACTGGGGCCTTGGTTTACAAAGCCCTCGGCAGATGGCTGCGCTTGGCGTTTGCTGCGAAGACGCATGGCTACGGGGTTAGTGTTGGGATTCCCGACTTCACCCTGGTTACTAATCTTCTGGTTACCGTTCGATGATTTACGCCCGAAAAAGTTTGCCACAGCTTGTGATATCGAAGACAAAGGACTTGATGGTGGCGCTTCTCTCAGTGGTTTGCTTTGCTGGCCCTGGGGCTGTGGTTGTCTGTAGTCATAGTTTGGTCTCGCGTCAAAGCCATTTTGGGGCGCTTGGGGTCGGTTGTCAAAGTTTTGTGGCTGAGGTCGGCTGTTCACTGTCGGTTGTTGGGAGGGTCGATTGTCTAACGTTTGTGGTTGAGGGGGTTGGTTATAAGGTCGGGGTATGAATTCATCTTCTTTAGCATTGGGTCTAAACTGGGGCAAGATGTTGGGTAGGGACGCTTCGTCGGTGGGGTTGACAGGCATATTCGTGTCTATTCTCTGTTGAGGAAACCTAAGACCACCATTACTGAAAGGTGGTCTGGGATATTCAGCTCCGTTAGGTTCAGGTCTTGGTGCTGGATAACGTTCCAAGTTGGAAGGCGCTGCCTGTGCTGGATAACGTTCCAAGTTAAGCGGTCTTGGCTGTGACGCGTGATGAACTGCGCTGGGTTGTTGCGGCGGCTGCGGTTCAGGTCTCCCGCGCAGCGGTGCGCTATTTGGTGCATACACGTTTTTGTTCGGCCGATCGGCGAATCCGGGCGGAAAACTGTTGTACGCAAAACCGTTAGCCGGTGGTGGCTGTTGCTCAGGTTGGGGGCGCTGGAAATTATTCCCGAAATTGGGGGGTTTGCCAAAGTCGGCGGGGAAGTTGGTTTGGAACAAAGGTGAGGGTTTGAACGGAGAGGGCGCTTGGGGTGGATCACGTGGCACCTTCTCCAACACGCCAACAGGTTCGCGTCCCAACTGCGTAGGAATTTGCGCAGGTGGCGCTGAGGCTAATTTAAGAGGTATATCAGGACGTGGGCTGTTGACAACAAACATAACGCCTCCGTCGCCTTCGTCTTGACCCTCTTCGTAGTCATAAATAATGTCGCCGTCGTTGTTATCCTCAGAGTTAACCGGTTCTTCGGTAACCTGAGGAGGCGTGGTTATAGGGTAGTCAGTATATTGTGGTTGCTTGACGTAAGCAGGAGCTTCGTGCACTGATGCAACAGGTCTATTGTAGGTCGGTTTGTTGGAAAACTGTGGCGTTGGTCTTACGTAACTTACTTCTTCAACGGGTGGGTACTCGGAATGCTCAGGCTGTCTTTCGTAAGTTGGCCGGTATTCCGGATAAGGCTCTCGGTTTTTAGCGTTGGAAGTCTGGGAGTCGTAAGGTTGGCGAGGCGGTTTCGTCACGTATCTGTCGGTCTCGTAAGCCTGGTCAGGAGTGTATTGTTCCGTTGGTCGGCTAGTCGAAGGTTTAGTGTACGGTTCGCTTTTAGGAGTCGTCGTGTAAGTGTCATACTGTGGTCGTTTCGTCACAGGTCGTCTGGGAGCCTTGGTCGTGTAGTCTTGGTCGTAGTCGTAACTTTCGGTAGTTGTCTTAACAGTGGTCGTTCTCTCAGGTCGAGGGGTACTTTTGGTCGTTTTGGAAGCAGTGCCCTGTACTTTGGCGTACCCACTAGATACCAAAGGGTATTTACTAGACTTGGGCGGTTTGTATTTGTCCGAAGGGTTGTACGTCGTCCCGTTGCTGAATTGGTGCACAGGAATGGCTAAGATTTCATGAAAACCTGGTGGAAATAACTGGTAGGGATTAACTTCATTGGTTTCTTGAACGCGTGCATCTTTCCGATCAATAGGGTCATCACTAGGGTCAGCAGGTAACGGCGACTCTTCCTCTTCTTGCGTTTGAACGCCCCTTAAAGACTGCTTGACCTTGACTTGGCGATCTTCGCGATTTGCATTCTCAATGAGCTGGGAGTGACTGGCACTTGTCTCTTCCGGTGTCGTGCTGGCTACAACAAGCGTTGCGTAACCCAGGACTAGTACCCATATCAATTTCGGCGCAGCCTGGAAATCACACAGACAAATGTTTGTTAATACCCAATGCGCAGAAAAATAAATTTAAAAATATTCCAACTTCATTTGTCTTTGTACAAAAACCAACGAAGAATACGTCGAAAAATGCGACTGTCAAAGACCTGATAAAGGGTGTTGTCTTACGTCAACACGCAAGGACAGGAATAACGGAAGTTTTATAGTCCTAATCTCTTGGAGTCATCTTCGAACTATTCCAACAGAGTTGTCATGAGGAAACTATCTGCGTCATCTATTCAATAATATGTAGGTCACTTTTACCCAGCGTAGGCAAAAGATTGGCATGACTTTACCTGAGACCGGACACGGCCTACAAATCTGGCGCGGTTTTATGGCCAGTGAGTAATGTATACCTGTACTGTTCAGCACAGCGTGGCACGTGCCACTGGGAAACGATCGAGCAAACCCAAGCCCAACAGTGTTATTTTCCGAGGTGTAATGACAAACGGCGGTAAGACGGTCAAGCCAGTGTCGCGTAAACATCGAAGAACGTGTTTCTGGTTCGAACCGAAAAGGGTATTGCGATATACTAACAATTCCCCCCCCAGTCCAGGAAGTCCTCGCCTCTCCACTTTGGAAAAGGCCTCACTGCCCAAGTAAGGTAGAAATAACGGTGCTCTTTTCGTCAAAAGTGTTCGAAACCACTTCTACTGTACACCTTTGTTTGGCCCAGACCTGGTCTGCCTTATTACTTGAACTTTTGCCCTCGGCAAGGTGAGAGCAAAGGCCGTTTTTCTGTGTGCAATAATATGCGCCCACAAAGACAGCCATGCTGCATGTTACGCTAGGCTTTTTTGGTTTATTTTCCGGAAATTCAGCACTTGGATTAGCACCAAACAGCGTTCACTGACCTGGAAACACTATGCTACTGTGAACAAAGGCAAGGACTAGTGCCACTGTAACAAGAAAATTAATCCCAGTAAAAAGGTGAAGAAATTCGATACTCGACAACTTCGGCTCCACAGGTATTCACTGTCGCAATGTAACAAGGCTCACACCAAAGGTTAATGTCCTTACCTATACTCCTAACCCAGATGGGCAATGAGACGCCAGAAAAAGAGCTTGGGGTGTGTATTATAAAGGCTGATAAGCACCAGAGACAACTGTCTATGTAAAAAAAAAGGATGACCCCAGTGCTGGCAAACCGCCGAATTAATGGCCGAATAACCTAATACGCGTCTTTCCTTGATTAAAAGAATTACTCATGGTAAGCGTCGTAATGCTAACACGGGAGTAATTAACACGTCCAGTTGTTAATCAGTGAGAAATCGTGCAACAGCGTCTTAATGGGTAGATATATCTCTGAATCAATTTCTTTATAGAGAAAGTCACTGAGAAATGTTAACGACCCAAAATGCGCTATACTGGTTTCCTATATTCGTGAACCTCTTCCGAGTCACGGTCAAGGCCAACAGGTTCGAAAAACGAAGATAGCGTGGTAGTACGTGCTAACGCAGATTTAGTACTCCTAGTTGGCTGAAAAAAAGGCAACACTATCTTACACGAACCACAACCTAACTACTAATTACAACACCACTCTACAGTGTTGGGATTCAGGAAAGAGGTGAAAATTTGTTTTACCAAAAACAAACTAAAAAAAACTTACCATTACAGCTGTTTAGCTCGAACCGGTAGTAAATGGAAGCACTATTCTTTGTTGTAGTTGTCTCCAAGCTTCTTTTGACACAGCAAAAGACTGGTAAAACGAAATATAAACTCTTACACGCGGGGTTGCACAGCACTATGGCGGGGCCCGTGACTTGTTGTTATCCGTTCCCGTCTTCAAGTGTCTTTGAAGACTTTTGACGACCAGCAAGCCGCTTTTACTGAGCTGAGCCCTAGCTGGAATTTTTCCCGGACATGGACGATGCTTGAGTGCCGGTGCATCAGCATCGATGAAGTTTTGGCGCCCAGCCCCAACACAACGGGACTTGGGAATGCCTGACATGCAGGTCGAAGCAAAAGCGTGACCAAAACTTGGACGAGAGCTTACTGTGCCCAGTTCTAGTTTTTGAGGATTGCGAAGAAAAAGACAATGAACCATTTTTATAACTTAAGAAAGTTGGATTTAATTACAACACTTTCGGACATTGGGTAGTAAAAGAAGGAAATAGAAAGGTAAAAAAGGAAGTAGGATGCGTAAGGAAACCATTTGAAAGTGTAGAGAGGTGTTGAAATCAAGGACTTCCGTTTTTCGCTTTCTAAGCGTGCGCCCAATACTCTTGACAAGAACTCCTTCCGCGACGTGAATAAAATATGAAATGAGATAAGGAGAAACATGCTTTGCTTTACTCGCAGATTGCTCAGGATGGCCGTCGAGAAAACTGTCGGTTGCATATTTGTTTTCCTACTCTTAGAAGTAAAAAAGTAACACGTAAGCCGCTATGTATGTAAAGCTTTGTGACGGCTTCGTTTCCCATATCTCACTAACGTCATGGTTCTTGGCCCTGAGAAATGAACCAGACCTACATTCGAGAAATTACTGAGCCAATGGCTGAATCGGGTGGTCACTATCGAAGAAAATTACGTTGAGGTGGTTTAATGAGAACTGAAATGGTCATAGCTCGGAAGTTCAAGACTGCATGGTTGGTTGGTGTCCCAGAGTTTCACAGTAGGTCTCGTGAATCAATAATTTGGCACAATTTGCAAATTTGGCCACCATGTCAAAGTTGCCACGTTTGAGAGTCACTGGGTACTTTTGTGGTCTGTTTTGGCAAACTTGGTCACTCAAACGCTACCACTGGTTACGAACAGAGTTTATCTACAGGTAACTTTGGAAGAGTCTTCAGTGGCTTTCTGATGAACGGCCATGACCGGATTGGAAGCAAGTTATAGCAATCAATCATCTTTTCAATTGTGTAGATCAGGATTTTACCAATAAAATAAAAGCTCTTATGAAGCAAACAAATAAAGTATAAAGGAATTATGGGTTTTGAACCCCCAAAGCAATCGAAAAAATAATGGTGATCTATGAACTATACAGATATGGTGATTGTCTATAAGAAATAGACGAAATATGGAACAAAAGTAAGTTGCAAAAATGATTTTATGAAAAGGATTCTATTTGTCGACACCACTTCTTCTACGTAGTTTGACAAAAGTCTAAGCAATCAACGAATTTACGCGTAACTTTTTTACAGAAGATTGGTAAGACCACAAAAGCGTTCAGTGACTCTCAATGCGGGAATCCATGAAATTGGTGCTGTGATACGAATGAAACAAGAGTTGCATACAAACAACAAGGATTCTTTCGGCAAAAAAAACAGTATAAACTTTCTTTGAATTAAAAACCGCCACATATTTAATTTTTCTTGTGTATTTCTATGAATGTTTGACCCAAAAGAAAAGAAAATGTTGGCTCTGGGAAATTTCACTGATCGACTTTCGAGTGTAGTAATTTTTTTCCCAGTCACTCAAAGTTAACCCATTAAAGGCCAGTTCTGAACACAGGAAGAAAGTCTTTTGCAATTGTAGAAAATATCTTCCTGTATAAAATTGTGCAGAAATTATTTGTATATATCTTACCAAGTTAATTTTTAAACTTCACGTTAGTTATTTATGAAACTACCAACGTCAAAAAGGGAGAGAAGCTTTATTAAACTTAAAAACGATCACTTTTGACACGTTCGCGTACGCGGCTACAATTAACCGTAATTGGCAGTAATGACGAGTCCGCGACAAGGAAGATAAAGTGGCCCTGTGAAAGTGTACTTTTCCCATCTGAACGATGTTCTCGTTCTTAGCCGGTGGAAGGTGAAACGTAGTGCTCTTGTTTCTTTCGATTTTTTTAAATTTTAATCGTGATTTCCTCAGAACAATTTTTAGACACAGCCATCATAAAAGTGTCGTAATATGGTTTCCGTCGAGTTGCTCGATGTAGTCGTGCTTGGTGGTAACTAATATAATAAATTACTATCACAAATAGCTTATTGTTAATTATATTATTGTATAATAATGAAGCAATAAAACAAATAAATCATAATATAATTATAAAACAATTTGATTGGCTTCTTCCCTAATAGGAAAATACAGGTTAGCCCTACTCTTTCGTCTCATCACAGCCCTGGGTCGATTGAAACAAAGTAAGCGCATTAGTTGCCATTCACTCTTATCGTTCGCCTTCCCTAAAATAGCAGTAGCTCGTCGGAGAGCCAAGGCCGATATAATTTCAAACTATAGTCATTTCGTTCTAGAAACGGAAAAACAGAAACTACTGATAGTTTCTATTGTCTCACTTCTCTACCGCGCTTTTTACTATTAATTCTGGTAGCGGTAGCGTTCTAAACTTATTTTCCGACTTTGGGGATTGTTGGATTCTTACAAAGTTTTCGGGAAACAATGGAAACTGGAGATCGGTCTGACAGTCGTTTGGTAAAACAGCCATTTGAGTCTATAATGCAATGTCTTATAAAAAAAAACAATACAGAAGACAAGAAGAGTCCGCAAAACCCTTTTTAAAAAATTAAGAAAAGCTTCACTAGAGGGTGTCCAAATGTTGGGTCGCCATGTTCTGGGGTAGGACGTTGCTGACACAAGCTGATAGCAAACGTAAGTTCAAATTTTCTCCGAAAGTCATCATAGTGTAAAAGTTTAATGAATAGTTAAATCCTCCTTTCCTTGAAAAATAAGGTTCTGACCATACGGGATGAAACACAAATACTACAAGTCATTATGGCTTCAAAGTGCTGTCCCCTACTGGTGCCTCAGTTTACCTTATATTTAGGGTTACAGTCGGGGACATGTTGGAGTTTCCGACTGACAAGTTTCTGAAAAAATTCAATCGCCGACCTAAACACGTCTATTTTTTTATTCTACATTGTAAGGACTCTTGTAATGCCAATTCAAGAACACAAAAACCAGTTTAGATAACAGAACCACATGGGTTAGGATTACTAAGTCTGGCTCAATACGCCGTTTTATGTTCAAGCCATTGCGAACTTTTTCGCTCATAAAGAAGCACGCATCGGATAGTTAAATGAATGGATATTCTACTCGCCGTATCGACAATGTCTCCGTTTTAAGATCCCTCTCAACCAATCTTTAAGTGCAATTTGAGATTTAGGAGGCGTTACGAATTGTACATTACAAAGCATTTCCTCTCCGTATCTACGTAGCAGACTCCTAATCCTATTTTTTTTCTCTTCTCTAGGGCTGATCAGACCTTGAATAGTTTGTCCATTTTAAAGATGGGTATTGAGGTGTGTCCGGAACTGAAAAGTCTGGTCTTTCCGAAAGGCTGAACGCAATTTTTATAGCGAGACACGTAGTTTTTATTCTTCAGCGTCGCTGCTCACAATACGTGCATGGAGTTCCTTACAGCTATAAACATAATCCTCCTTCAACGACATAAGCTGAATGGAAGAGAATCCGCTCATAAAGTCATTCAAACGTTTCAATCAAGCTTACAGGACACCCAGTACAGTGCCGTACTCAGAAACTGGTTTGGATGAAGTGTGATACCGTTCCGAGATTTCAGGATGCAAGCAAAAAATCATGCACAAGAAAAAGGAGACCTGAACGCACTTTTTGTTATTTTTAGTCATTACAATAACCAAGACCGTCCAAGCCGTTCGTTTCTTCTTTTTCATGGCCATGGCCTCCATGGTTACGTGTTGTAGGATGCCCAAGCTATCGCGTCTGTGCCTCTTGGGTCAGCCCGTATATGCTTTGTTCTCGCTTATTTTAGCCTCCTTCCACACCAAGCTTTGCCTTCTAGGTGTACAGTACCTCATCATCCCAACTCCCCCTCCAGAACCGGAGAACCGCTCCTGGGTTTGGGTTTTCCTGACATTCTTGCTTGGGTTTCCAATGTAAGCTTACGAAAAGTGAGAGTTCCTCTGCGAGAAATGGTTGCCTTTCCGTGAATCTCCCCGAAATTTGAATGGTTATGTTGATTGTGATCGTGCTCGTCGACGCTTTTCGTGCTAAATGGTTTAATGACCCTTGCCAACCCAACTGTCGCTGGGATTAAATCTCGACAACCCAACGGTTGTCAATAACTCTTTGATTATGTTACAGTATTTAGCTGTGGTGTTAGCCATCTTAGAAACTTGTCAAAGTAAGTTTCTAAACGAAAGCGGAAGTTGAGGAAAAGACCTTGTGCGTTTAACTGTGCAGTACGTGTGCGAATGAATCGACCATTATTTCCCTAAACCCAACCTTGACGATTTGACGTTTGACGACTTTACCAGAAAATTCACCTCCATCACAGACACAGTGACTATGTTAAAGAAAATTCACTTTCTAAGACACAGTGTAGTGCCAATCCAAAAGAGAAAGCGAGAGATGAAATCGAGTGAAAGGCTCTCTTGGCATCCACAATCGTGAGACGAGACTGACGAGAGAAATCCTGATAAGTTTGATTCACTTTCTTACCACTGTTAATACCTAGTGCCATTACTTGACTAACCAACTTTCTTTGGGGTTACGCTTTCCATAGTTGCAGTGGCAAACAATGCGCCCCCTACCCTCAAGGTTGAAAATAAATGGGAAGTAATGTCTAATACGGCTCCGGGTACCCAAATACGTTTGGTACGCGGATCTGATCCTGAAGGCCAACCCATTACCTACGGTATCCTACCAGGGCCGAAAGGCTTTCGCAGAATGGGAGACGGATCCGAGTTTTTTGGGATCCATAATGTGACGGGGGCGGTATATTTGAAGAAACATCTCGAATTCGCCGTAAGTTGGTACCTTTCATCAAAGAAAACTAAGGTTATCTTTTTCGTCAAGAAAATGGTCCCTTTTTTCTCTAGCAAACCAATTTGCTCAACATGTTTATCGTTGCCAAAGACGCAGAAGGTGTTGGTGCCAAGGTTGAAATTATTGTTGAAGTTATACCTAGCGACGGCGTGGTCAAGTCTCTGACTAACCAGTTACCATCCATAAACTTTTGTAAGCTTTCATGTTCAGTATGCAAAATAGCGCGTTAATATGGGAGCTGGTTTTCTTCACAGTTCAACCAGTTGTGGAACCCATCCTTCCGGTACCCACAAGTATTAGGCAATCCACTCCATCTAACGGGGACACTACGACCGTAGTGACATCAGCTGACCCCAAGCGCTCCAGTGAAACTTCGGCTACACTGCACGCCAATGCAACCGTAACCGAATCTCGAATCCCCAGTACGGCGGACACGATCGTGGTTCAAACCGTTGTGCCCATTGCCGTCATCGCGGGCTGTCTGCCACTCCTTGCCCTGGGGATATGGTTCATTAAGCGCAATACAAACAAGAACAACGGCGTAAGTTTTGGAGTTACCCCACCCATCGCATGTTCTCTTGTTGGGGGATTGGTTTCAAGACCTTGGGAACAACGTACTGATATTTATGTGCATGCACATTCCACAGGTCCGAAAAGATGCAACGAACAATGGACTCTCTTCTGACGGCGACCCATTATCCCTTCCGCATTTAGTGGGCAAAAAGGCCCTGAGCAATCGCTATGAATCTTATATGAAGAATCAGGATCTCTCCCCACAAAACTCGGTAAGTTAGTTAGAACCTTTTTAACGACGTGAAACAGAAATTATAGGGTAAACCTCAAGAGCACAACATGAATGCGGATTAAAGTGTTTCTTTCGTTTGAATGGACAATAAAGGTTCACTGATTTATTCATGTGTTTTCCAGATGCACAAAACCAACTCGACAGCGGACAAGTGGGAATTCCCTCGTTATCGCCTACATATCATAGGAATACTGGGAGAGGGTTGCTTCGGACAAGTATGGAAATGCGAAGCGCGTAACATTCAAGGTAAACTTATTACGATGTCAGAATTTAGAGCAGGGCTTATGACTATCTTTGGTATTAGACAAGGAAGGAACGGCTATCGTGGCTGTCAAAACTCTTAAAGAGCAAGCTGGCGAGAAGGAACGCAAAGATTTGTTAACTGAATTGGAAATTATGAAGTTATTAAAACCACACATTAACGTTGTTTCGCTGTTGGGCTGCTGCACTGAAAAAGGTAAAAAAGATAACTAATAAATATAAATGAAAACAAAATCTATGAAATATAAAAATATAATGTAATATATCAATAAATATTTTCTTTTCTTATGGTGTGAGCTTATCTCGTTGCCACTAAAACATAATTTAAAGTAGCAGTAAACTAGTGAAAAATTAAGTTAAAAAAGTCAAGCAGAAAAAGAAAATAATATTTCTCAAGGAAAAATGCACTATATTCTAAATTAACATATAACAGATCCAATTTTCGTGATAATGGAACTCGTCAACGGCGGGAAATTGCAATCATACCTACGGCAATCAAGAGCTGATCATTATTACGGGAATTTACACGGTTCAAGTCAACATTTGAGTTCCCGTGACCTTACGAGCTTTGCGTTTCAAGTAGCTCGGGGTATGGAGTACCTTGCAGCCAACGGGGTAAGTGACTGCACTTGTTTCATTTACGGACTTTTGAACGGTCAGCAACCGCGAACCCAACTTTAGACAAAAGACCAGGAGGAAAATTTTTGCTTGCGGTTAAAATTACAATGCACGGCTTTCTTAGGTCATCCACCGGGATTTGGCTGCGCGCAACGTGTTAATTACGGAAGACAGGATTTGCAAAGTAGCTGATTTCGGCTTCGCGCGAGACGTGATGGCCAGTCACGTTTACGAACGGAAGTCAGAAGGCCGTCTTCCCATACGTTGGATGGCTCCCGAGAGCTTGTACGATAATATTTTCACAACCAAGACAGACGTGTGGAGCTTTGGTGTGCTCATGTGGGAGATTATAACTCTAGGTAAATGTGACAGATTTTCTCACCAATTTTGGGAGACGAAACTTGAAAAGAAATCTGGAAAGTTAAAGGCGAAGCAGATTGCCTGCCTGTCACCTTTTTTTTCATTCCACTTTTCTTTCATTTGTTACCTATTTTTTCTGATTTTTTGCTTCAGGTTCAACGCCATATCCTGGTATGGCAGCCGCAGATGTGATGAAGCGAATAAGGGAGGGTTATCGCCTTGAAAAACCTGAGCACTGTAAAAGAGAATTGTACAACATCATGTTTTACTGTTGGGACCGGGATCCCAAGCAGCGGCCGACGTTTACAGAGATAGTGCCCATGTTGGAAAAACTTATAAGTTCTGAAACGGATTATGTAGAACTCGAAAACTTCCCTGATCATGCTTATTACAACGTAGTCGAAATGGAAGGTGAATGGGAAAGACTGTAAGATTCCCGCTTCTACCCACCAACGCACACGTTTTTGCGGAATCGTTGCAGAGTTCAGTGCTGTTCATTATTTCGAGCTTTGTACAAAGCCAAGTGACTGTGTTTAGTGAGCGTACGCTGTATAATAGAATATTTTGTGAATTTTCTTCTGTAAGTTACCTGCCAACAATAAAGTATTATTTCAGTAATATTCCGTAATGTTCTTTCTTTTAGCTAATTTCTTCCAGTACTCAGATTTTAGCTTCCGTTAAGCAATAAGCAATTTTAGGTCGAGCTTTTTTGTTTAGTCAAATCCCGTTCAGCATCCTCTTGTCAACCGCCTTTCACCAATTGCAAATCTTCGTGGATAAGACGAGAATAAATGTTTTACACGAAAAATAGTTTTGACAGATTCTTTGAAGAAAATATTTAACTTTGATACCCAAGTGCAACAGCGATACGAAGAAGTTTTGCGTGTTCCTGATATGCCATTTTCCTTACGCAAGAAAGCTAGCAAGACTGCTCATCAGGAAGTCTTACATATGGGCATGGTATTCTCACGTTTATGGGAGGTATAAAGCAGTCCCATACATTTACAAGTGGTCTTCTCTCACAACTAGGGCCTCTTCAACCTTTATTTACGATTCTTTAGCTACATAAGTCCTTACAGAACGATGTAGAAACGAAGTCTCTTACACGTGGTTGTCCCCTCAAAATTTACTTCTCCTATTTCGAAGTCCAACAGCATCATCAAACTGTTCTGTTGGAAAATGCCACAAATATACAAAAGTTGTAAGTTTTCTGTAATTAATCTATTCTTTATAAGAAAATAAATTCAGAACGAACTGTGGAATAAAATTTCGGTACGTGTACCCAGCAACGAAGCAAGGCGCTGTGCGCTGTTACACAGTAGGAGCTTACCTGGATTTACATATCCAACATGAGCCACCAGCCAGTCAGGCCAAGTTGAGCACTAAGAGCCTGCGAATGCGTTAGCGAATTGGCAAACGCCAGACAAGACTAATGTAAGTCACTTTCAGAGATCCACAGGTGGTTTGACTTGTTACATACAATTACCCCCAGGAACACATGCTCTCCTACTGGCAACGTGATGACTCTTTGGCAGCGGTTGATTGAAATTTACTCGACTAACTTACTATTGCATAATACCTGGTCAATAAACGTCACGGTTTTATTTTAAAATTTGCCAACCACGAACGAATGATTGTGAAACAAAAGAAAATTCTTTGAATTTCCAATAAATTTCAATAGAATTAATATCTTGTCTTTTCCCTTTAACTTGAAATTTGACAGATTGCCTCATGCTCAGAATCGTACGTTTGGCAAGGGTATTAAACAGTAATAAACACTTTTTTGTAAAACAGCCAAGTTGATGCAATGACCCATAACGACGTACCCCATAAGTTTTCCACCAGCATTTCGAAATGCGTGTTCATATCTGCCGTTCTCCAGTGCCAAGGAAATAAAGTGTACGCAACTTCGTGCCCAATGTACATAAAAATCCCATTCATTCCTACAAAACACGAATTGCAATACGTAACTGAGAAAGCTGATGCAATTGGGGTTAGGTCACCTGGATAGAAAAAGGGGGCTCCATTCCAAATCTGGTACACATCAACCAGCAGGTAGCAAAAACACAGTAAAAAGAACGCAAAACTGCTTGTGACCATTACGAATGACAATGACCTACAGAGAGAAAAGAAAAAGGTTATTTATCATGGCACCAAACCTTTTGTGTTTTCATCGAGAGAACTTGTCCCAAACATACCACAAATTTTTATTGACAGGTATCCAACCATCATCCTGGGAGACTTTACACAGGATCGCAGCCACAGCACCACAGAAAACACCCCAGCTTAACCATCTCAGAACGCGATCTTTCACAGCAGTAAAAACTAACAACGTCGTTCCGGCTTGGTAACCCAGAAACACTTGAAAAATGCACAGCAAAGAACCTACAATAAAATAACCATTAAACATCACGTGCCGTAAACAGAGAAATGGTGTACTAACCTAGCAATCCTTCCGGGTCAAACGGTCCGGAGTGGTACACTGCATCCGAAGTTGGGTAATTGTAACTATGGTTTACTGTGAAGAACCATCGGTCAATTAAACCAGTTGCTCCACCAACGCACGTGCTATTCTTGTGCAATCCGTCTAAATGCAACCCTCCAGGTCCCAGGTATCCACTAATTCATAAGATTTGCATGATATTTTGAAGTTTGAAATCACTGTTAATTACGTGGGGCAGCCGGGTACTGGCAACAAGAATGTAATGAGGCAGTGAGCTACAAGCAAAAGTACCGCGAAAAGCCAGTGAGGAAGGAGCACGATTACGTCTTGCATTGCAATCCGCCATTTTTCCTATGCCAGATACAATTTTGATAAATTTACGACGGATTAAAGTTGTTTATACTGACCATTGATAAACATGTCAGGTCCACTGGCGTCAAACTCAAAGCGATGGTACCGACAACGAGATAAGAGATGCTGAACCGTTGTAGAACTCCGGGAATCCGGAAAGTTTCGAAGTGAATAGGACCTCCGAGCGAGTTCAACATGAGACCAAGCAGGAAAAGCGTACAAGATCTCTAAACTCGATTACGGTAAGCAAATTCTTTTTCTAAAAAAAATGCTTCGAAGTTTACTCTGAGAATGTTCACGAACATTTTCCATCTCGGCTCTTTCCGTTTCAGCGACGACCGAATCGACATGGGCATGCAGACGCCCATGATCCACATAAACCAAGGGAAAAGCAAATCAGCCACTGTCAAACCGTTCCATGTCGCGTGATTGAAAAACGAGTATTGCCCGCCTCCGTCGTTGACGAATATCATCAACACAATGCTTATCCTAAAAACAAAGTACTCGACAATGAACGCTTTTCGCGGAGATAAGAAAACAAGACAACTTACCCCCGGACCACGTCGAGCGATTTGAGACGCTGACGAGCCGGTGGAGCAGGATTGAGCCCCACGTTTGCTTCAACTTTCCCAAGTTCGATATTGCCATTTGTGTCCGATGGTGTGCTAGATTTTTTACGCAGCAATCCAAAACACACTTTCTTGTTCACCGCCCAGGTGGCGATCATCCATAACAAGGCCAGCGCCACGTAAAACAGGAAACATGCCAACAACGCTAAATCCCCCACACAAATGAATCAACTCAATTTTTATACACTTCAAAGATATTACGATAATAAATGTTGACAGATTCCTTGGCTACTTCAAACTGGCAACCAACTTTGCCATTAATGGATGTGGCAGTGATGTCGTACACACCAAATTCCCCCAAGGAATAAACACCAAGGTCACACAAATTTGCCCTGAATTGAAAAACGGACAAAATATTCTATAAAAAATGTCCAACTTAAAAGTCGATGAGATATCATTCTTACGGGTCGTTAGCACGGGAAATGTAATCCTCTAGGTTTGAGCTGCGAATTCTAAAAGTCCAATCGTATTTCGTGCTCACCACGGTACTGGCGTTTTTACCCACAGGGACATCAACGAGGCGAACCAAAGCGCACTAACAATGAAAGAACTGCGTCAGCGTCTATTAGAACCGGAGTCCTAGGAGTGGTTTACCTGTGAGCAGTCCGTAGTTTGCCCATATAACGTAACTTTCTCCCGTATGAAGGATTTCACTACCACGTAAGCTTCGTCAACACGCAAACTTTTGAGGTTTAATCCACGGAAATCGTCGGTACCTGGGTCTTCAAAGATTTTCATCGGACGCCCCATTACGCGAAACACGAAGGCGTCCGTTCCAGAGGACGCGTTGAAACAAACTGTCTTTATGCAAGAAAGATAAAACATTATCTCGACGGAAAGACCATTACCTAGTGTATAAGACCAATACCGGTTTTCTAAATACGACGAAGGCTTCACCGTGCTCCACATCCGAAAATCCCTTTCACATTTTCTATTCGGGACATAAAGGAGATGCAAAACAGTTTCAAATCCTGGAACAAGGTCCACTGTATTAAAAAAAAACATAATGCTACCGCGCCTAACGATGAAGGTCCGTTGCACAAAAGTGTTAATAACTTGGTGCCACCGTGAGTGAGATGGGTTCACATTAGTTTATTCTATTTAGCCAGTCTTCCTGCGCCGCTACGCCGAAGAAATTGCCTTTTAATAAAGGGCCTCATCCGGCCTCATAAGAGTCCCGGGTCCAGAGCCGCCTCCACCTTGAGTCCAAAGGCATAAAGGGTAAAGGTAGGAATAACAGGGATAGGGAGGGTGGGAAAAAAGGAACCGAGGACGAGTATTCGACCGACGACTGGTGACCTAGTGACGGTGGCAACCCGTTATATACCAGCGAACCAGGATTCTCTAGGCCTTTCACTAATCTAAGGAAAGCCAGGAGAAGGGCAACCGGGGAAAGGTGACCTAAGGAGAAGGGGAAAAGCACCCCTTACTTCGGTGGTCTCCGCGACGCTAGGTCCGGCTAAACTTTCTTGACCAGCCTACGCCGGTAAGGATTCACTTAAATGTAAACCTCGTATTTGAGATCAACATAACTTTTACTGTCTATTCCCATTGAGAGATTGACTTTTTCGGAAAAGTTTTACTATAGCAAGCTGAAGGCCGTACCCAGCGGGTGGTTCTGGGGGTTTACCCCCCCCCCCGAAATTTTTGTTTTATAATGATGAACATAGGAGAATGCTCAAATGTCCAAAAAATTGCATATTAAAACCCCCTCCGAACCAAAATCCTGGGTACTGTCCTGATAGCAAGTTTTCTAAATAAGCTAGATAAGCTTTATGCTCAAGTCAATTTTCTACTTCATTTGTCCTGTCGTATTTTACATAGTTTACGAGATTTTGTGTCGTAAGGAAGTAGGACGGACTGCATTTATGAAAGGTACTCGTGAGCTTTGGGTTCCAGACCGTTTGCAAGTGTTTCTGGAGTTTTCTACAAGCGACGTATTTTATCGTCTTTCTCAATTTATTTAAAGGAGACGAACAAATTGTCGTCAAGTTGACGATAATAAACGTACAGTATAGACAGGGCCGTACCCAGGATTTTGGTGGGGGGGGGAAGTTTCGGGGGGGGGTTAGTATGCAATTTTTTTGGACATTTGCTCACTCTCCTATGTTCACCATTATAAAAAATAAATTCGTGGGGGAGGGGGGTTAACCCCCTACCCCCCTGGGTACGGGCCTGAGTATAGACCAAAGTCAAACTTCGACTGACCATTGCAGCAAGCCGCATACAGAGCTAGTTAGAAACGTATATGTAGGAGAATCTCACTTTTAATAGATTCGAAAAGCGACCATTTTTACTTCGTTTTCTGTATAATAAGAAAAGCAGACAAACCAGACGATCTTGCTCATAACATGGGAATGCTTTCGAAAGATCGGAAAATTACGTCACGATTCCATTTGCACATAGCGAATTACAAAATCTTGGAGTTCTTCTGTTGTTTATGCAAAAACTGAAGTAAAGGCTTTGGTCGTATCACAAAGTTGATTAGTCGAGGACACCTGGACAGTAATGGGAGCCGTTGACCTTTGAGAGAAAAACTGGTTGACAATCAAGCCAATTTGTCCTGTCATCATCGTCTCGTGACAAGATTTACACATTATATCGTAAGTGAATGTTCTCGCAACCTATTCAAAGAGATTTAAATCATCTATAAAAATTATTGTATAAGCACTAAAAGCAACTCGGTAAATTGAACGTAATTTCAGCCTGCTTAACTAGAGTACAGGCACGAATTTTATGGCATTTTTAGTGGGGAATCTGGTAACATCGAATTTTAAATCGTTCGACTTTATCTTAACCCGCACAGACTCTATATATTCTATGACCAGTAGTTAAGAATCTACCCGGAGAATTTTGGGAATTATAACACGGGCTTAAAAGAATGCGCGGATCGTATGTTCAAAAGGCTGGCACGTTCCTTTTACACTTTGCCATGAAGTTTACGGTGCACCTAAGCGTAGTGCACGGGAATCGCATGCTAAACGGTGTCAGCGATTTTGCCAAAGCTACTTAGTATTTCCTTAAAAATATCATCAATAAAGTCTTGAATTGTAATATCTAGTGCAAATAGTCGAGATTTTCTTTAAAAAGTTTTAAATTTGTTAAAAATTGTAAGAAATGAAAATGATTAAAATTTCATAGAAAGCTAATCAAATTTCAATTTAATTTTGTTTTTTAAATATAAGACCTCAAGGTACACTAAAGCACCGTTTACCGAATTTATAGGCGAAAACGGAATTCAAATCCGTCGGTTAGCTTCAGATTTTATCACCTATATAGTTTACTGAAATTTTCTGTGACAACTCCAAAACCAAATGTCGAATTTGACTTGCACTTTCATTAAAAGAATACTTCCAAGTGGCTCTAGTGAACCCTGTGATCGATGCTTGGAAATTGCTTTCCTGCCAAAAAAAAATAAAAAAAATGGAATTTGACTCGCTTTTTATAAATTGACTAAGAACTTTTAAAAGAAAATCTCTACCATCTGCACTAGATATTACTATCCAAAGCTTTACTGGCGAGATTGTTAAGGAAATACTGAGTAATTTTGGCTACATCGCTGATGCCGTTTATCATGTGATACCCCTATAGCACGATTAGGTACCAACGTAGCTTTTAGAGTCATGGTGGAGGTAAAGCGTAAAAACTATAGCTGGATTTCTTTTCTAAGAAATTCCTTGTATATCTTAATGTAATTCTTTATGTTCCTTACAGGCGTATAGTCTACCTATGGAAGGAACGCAAATCCTTCTAGAATCCTTAATAAAACAAGATTGCTTATCGTCCCTTTTCAAGCAGTGGGACGAAAAACAAAGGATTTAAACTGATACGGTTGATTTGTATGACAATAATATATACAATGTGTATTGCTCCATACCCCAGGGAATGCCTGGCAGAAACGCTTCTTTGAGGTATCTGTAACATTCATTGCGCTCTAACTAAAACAGCCGATACACGACGAACGAAACACTATTCAAGGTGGTTCAAGGCCCACACAGTAAAAAAATGATGAAGAGATAAAGTACATGAGCGTCACACTCAAGGCTTTAAGAACATATAGAACAATAATAACAGTGCTAAAGTCGCTGAGTTTAAAAAAACGGAAACAAAAATAAATGGAAACGGAAAACAGAATCTCTGAGTAATTGCCCCAGATTATTGGCTATGACACAAAGACAAAAAAAGTCTTCAACTGAAGTTCGAAGAATGAAACATGACAATGGCCTTGTCACCGGGTCGGATTTTCTTCTTTACACATTTTCTTTTTTTTGCACCTCAGACTGCTATACACTATTTCACCGTCCCACGAGTCAATGCTCACCCCATTACTAGAGAGTGTAAAAGAAATTTACACCTAATCGGGACAGCAACGAAATTCTGCTTATATCACTTCGCACGAACACAACTTCAGTGGCATTCACACACGCACACGACTGTACGAGTACAAAAAGCTACCCAGATGCAGGAGCTGCCACATTAACAGCCTGGTTATTTACAGGTCTATCACTCAAATCTTCTTCGAGCCACATTGGAATAGGATATCCTAACCTCTTTAGTAATTTCTCCAAACCAATATTGTGCATCATATAGAAGGCCTAAAATAAACATAAATAATTAAGTTTTCGTTCAATTCACATACAGAGTTAGCGTATTACTTGTAAATATTTCTGAGAACGAGTATCCATGGAAGGGTACTTTCTGCCTTTGCTTCTACCCAAGCATTTGGTGTCATCCCCGTTGACTACTTGGCAAAAGAAACCTTTTCTGGGATCATACCTAAAACGAGCGAAAACAGCTTTAGTAAGTCATCTTCCTAGAATACTACACGACAGAAGAGCAAGGTAAGCCACCTTAAATGCGACGAATAGTCAAACACAGGTCTAATTTTCAGGAAATGCTGCAGCCTTGTCATGGCGGTAACCGGGTCCAAGCGTAATTGTTCTCCATCAATAATGTACAATTGCTGGGGCGGGTAATAAGAGAGCCACCGTTCTAAATGCTGGGCGTACATTCCAGGATATAGGCACCTAACAAGAGAAAAGGGGGGCGTGTAAATAATATGGCTGTCACATACTTGCAGTTCCATTGTCTCTCTTAATGACAGCAAGATACCTCGATCTCAGATCTCTCAAAGTCTTGGGGTGATTTTCCCCAGCGGTCAGCACTTCATAGAATGTGTAATTAGATGCCACAGGATCCCCATGTGCTCGCATATGTTGATACCAGCTATACGCTCGTTTGGCAGGAGGAATAAGGATCGTCACCTACAACGAAAGAACGAATAAAATTGTAATTCAACCCAGTTTCTCTACTTTGTTATTTTCCTAAATCCATTTGGTTTTATTCTTAACAATATTTCTATTATTCCTATAATAAGTTCCATTATTAATGTACCGGAATTTATAACAGCTCGCTTTGCTTCTTTTTTCCTAGACAGTCGAACACTTTCAACATTTTAATGTCAAAGTATTCAAGCTGAAAACAAAGTATTTCCTTTTTCTTTTTCTTAAAGTGCTGAGAGGGAGTTTTTCCTCAAGGAAGTATTAACTTATTGCTCTTAATAGTTATAAATCCTTTTGAAGACGGCTTCTTTCCTAAAAAAAAAGGGCTTACCAGTTTGGCTTTGGGCAAAAGAGCGTGAGCGCGTTTGGGGACGAGTTCTCCGTCGAAGTACGTGGCACTTTTCTCGAACAAGAAGTTGGCGGTGGAATTCTTAGGGACGGGGAAAAAGTTCATGTACCAATCTAAGCCTTTATAATAATTGCGACCGTTGAAGAACTGAATCTCCTCAAAGGTTTCGGGACTGGGATAATTGGACACAATGGCAGGGTGCATGGATAGGAACGTGTACAAGGCTGTCGTGCCAGTCTTTTGGGGCCCAAGGACCAAAAAACGCGGCAACTGATCACACGTTTTGTTGACAGACCAAATACGAATATGACGCGCGTCATCACACGGGTTCTAGTGGGGAAAAAAAAGAAAGAAACTTATTAGTCACGTTCCTCGTTCGTCACCCTTCTTTGTGTCTCAAAAATAGCTTACGCCCCAAATGGGATCACTTTCTTCGGGATACATCTGGAAGTACTGCTCGGCAAGCTGCAATGGCGGGATGGTTTGTACTTGCAAATTGGTCCAGCACTGTAAAAATTTCGTAGCGGATTCGAACGTATACAACGCCAGCCGATCGTTGCCGTAGTTTGACATATGTGTCATGAAAATATTGATCTAGGGAGAATAGGAAAAAATGTGAGTGAGACAGTGAGGGAAAAGAATAAAGATGTGTGAAGTATAGCACAAGAGAGACAGAGAGAAACTTGAATAAGCTTTTCGCAAGTATTAACTTCTTACCCTACTGAAAACCAAAGTCTGGAACAGTTCCCCTCCCATGATGCTTTTATCCAAAGAATCTCGTCCCTCGGGGTATTTATCAATGTAAATCGTGTGAGTATAAAGGCCGCACGTCTGGCGAGGTAGCACCTAACGCAACGATTGAGTACTCACTAGTAAAGGGAACATTCTAAGTTACCATAATGCCTTTATGAATGAATCCTCTTCTCAATCGGGCTGGTCTTAAATGCGGATACTCTTCAGTGCTGGTCACTTTGATCCCCCATAACTTTTTCCACAAGACATACAAAGGTTCGTGCACAGGGTAAACTCCTGAATGGTGAGGCGACACAGAATATCCCGAATTTACCGGAATGCCATGTTCCTGGACGCAACAAAAATTGTAAACAATAAATGAAAATGCCGTTTAAAAGAAACTTATAAAACGAGTTACCAAGCTTAATGAGAAAATAAATAAATAATCTAAACGTGCTTAACATGTAGCTAGAAACGCAATTTCTTTACGAAAAAGAAATAAGGAAGAAAATGTAATTACGAGGGCGAAGTTTCTGTTCATGATCATATCCGCTTCCAGCTGAGATATATTTTCGTACAGATGCGGCTGCATATGACCCCACATGTGACCAAACCACGTAAAGTCCTTCGCATGGTCTAAACAAGATTTGTTATCAAGTGTTGGACTAAATTTATGTAAAGAAACTTGTTACCTAGTATCAGTTGATCTCCCAGATTCTCTTCTTCAGTGCCGTGGTTAAAAAACTTCCCTGAGAAGCCTAAATTGAACCGAAAACCAGGTACTATTTGACGTATTCTTTCTTGACTTTCCAACAAAGCCTAGGAATAAATGCAGGCTATTAGTTTTCATTGTATTTTTTCCACAGGGAGATGGAATTTTTATTTTGGATGTCTACCTGGACGTCACTCGGCCTTAATCGAGTGCCTTGCTGGCCTACGAAAATGTCATCTATATCGACGAGGAGATAGCGTCGCAAGCTGAGTGACAAGCGTCCGTGAGACAGAAATGACATGGAATCGAGTAAAAGGAGCTTATGAAGCCAAAATTCCAACCCAGACCCAAAGATCACTCGTTGAATCCCATCAAATGTACCACAATCCTGAAGAAAAGGAAATAAACAAAATATAATAAAGTTGGTACATACATTGGCCCATGATAACCTTATTTTTCACTTTCGCACCTTCAGCGATGTGTTTACGTACAGAAATCCAATTTTGCAAGCAATATTACGCATTGAAATGTGATCTTCCGTATATTAGATGTCCAAATTTTCTTTCATTCCCTAACTGATAGTGTGTAAATTTATAGTAGAAAAATTTCGTATGAATGAAAATCACTGGCTGCAAAATTGAGACGGAAATTTGTAAGTTCGAGCCATATCTATTTTTGTTTGAGTTTGAAATCACAACTCAACCTACGCGTAATGCCAACCGAAAAGACAACTGACTTCATTTGTTTTGGAATAGTCCGTGTCTGCTAATTAAAATCTGTTCAACTAACTAGAGAAAAAAGGCTAGCTAATTAATTCTATTGGTTCAGGTTACGGTTGAGATCTCCTATTCTCGCTGGGAATTTCGTTCTTCCTAATCTCACTACCATTTCAAAATTCTTTTTTTTTTCTCAACGCAGTTTCATCCCGACCGTACTTCGTAGAGTTCTGAGTAATTTTTTCCTTAGGATGTTGTGGTAAACCGAACATCACCAGAACCGAGACGAATTTTCTCATTAAGTGTAGAATTAACCTCGTTCTACCCCTGGAATGCATTCCTCGACACCCCCACGTAAAGCGCATTTATTGGCGACCCGTAAATGTCTATAAAAAAGCGGACATTACAGAAGTGTACGTGTACGCACACGTACGTTCTTCCGACTTTTATGGACTATACGGTGCTTTACTATAAATTGCTGCTATACCTCACATGTCACGGAAAGTTCTTGATTGTTGTCTATAAAGATGGAGCACGAGGAATACGTTATTTGCCCATTCGCTGTACCCCTTTTTCCCGAACTCACTGCACAGGTCGAAACGATCGTAACTGTAAGTCGTTCGTAAGATTCACGGATTCTCCCAAAAATTGCTACGAATCAACCTTGTTTCCCGGCAAATTCTATTGTTCAATTCGTCCTACGTTAAAGGGCAATGGACATCAAAAACAAATGTAGAGATTTTCATGGACTATTATAATACACATTATTCTAAGAATAAAGAATTTTGTTTCGATTTTTTTTCTGATCAGCCGTTCTGGAGATATTTATTTCCAAACGTTTGGCATTTTCCCGCACATGAGAAGCGTGACGTCACAAATGAGAAAATTTGAATTTCCCCCTTTCTTATTTCCTAAATATCTTCGCTATTAAAAAGACACTTATATCCGGAAACTAGATTATTCGCCCCTCTTTTTAAGATCAAGTTATTTTTTGGTGTCCATTGCCCATGTCGAAAGAAATCTTTTCTAGTCAAGCTATGTTTAAAACACATAGATCGCAATAACTTCTCGTTTCCCTATCACTTATCCCCTCTTTTATTTTATTTCCAAGTCTTCGCCACGCGGGAAATCGTGAAATGACATTAGCAACGCAAGTGAAACAAAGATCTCACCCTGAGCACCGTAATAAGAGGCAAAGGAGGCGCACCGTCTTCCTCGGCCTGAAAAGCTTTGCCTGTTACTAACGGCTCATAAGTGCTGTGATTCGGAGAAAAAATGGTCCAATCATCCCCAGGTAATTTACCCCACACGACATCTCCAGCTCGTGTCAAACGAAGAATGGGTGAATCTTCTTTCAGCCGCGCATCCTACAACACAAATCAATATTACAAACACATCCACCAAAAAAGCAACACGACAAAAAAGGAGCTTTTATTCCGTATGTGTGTGTGTGTGAGTGGAACTTTCAACATCCACAGTCTTTTCCAGCTATAAAGTCACGTTTTTTGCTGCAGACCAACCGCTTGTCAGTCAACAACCTTTTTTTGCGCCCGTTTTTCGGTATGTACCTGTATCCGCAGGTTTGTGTGGATGTGTAAAGGAAAGCCTTTGAGTTGGGCGCCTACAAAGCTTTCCTCCCGCGGTGCCATGAATCCCACAATGCCGACATGAAACTCGCGGCAATATTTGTCCAACAATTCTCGGTTCCATTTATCCATCGTTAAGTAGCGGTCGTAATTTTCAAACACCAGTACGCCATACTTGCCTTTGTCGCCGTTCGTTAAAATCGGCAACGACTTCCCAACCACTTCCACTTTATACCTAAACCACAAAAAGATCAATAAGCTAAAATTGTAAAAAGGTGAAAAAGAAAAGGTAAAGCAGAACCGAAAGAAACAAAGCACTAATGCCAGAAAGGAAAGACATACACACGGGAGAAAAATAAATAGCATTTAAAGGTAAAGAGAATACAAAAGCCACAAAAACATATTCAGATAAAATAAGAAAACAAGTCAAAAGAAAAAAAAATACACGATATATTGAAACAAAACTAACAATTAAACCGCAAAAATTGCCAAAATATCAACAAGGATTTTGAGACAAATTAAGAGAAAGCTACGAAAATAGTGAACATTTCTTGCTGAAATTCGTAATAAATGAAAAGCAAAACCTTATTCCGAGAAACACAGACAAAGTCTTTCTTTTCTAAATTTATTTGTACAAGGACTACGAACAATTACCGAAATCAAACTTTGCAAATCTTAATTAAACAATCAAAGCAAAAATGTAAATTATAACATATTTTCCTCAAGAAAATCCGACTTAGACTTTCGCCTATCGCCGTTTCTATATTGGTTTCTTTTATCCATGTTTACAGATCGCTTGAGTAAGTTTCTTTTTGAAAAAAATTATAACATTATTTTTATTAAGTTCTAATCATTAATAACTATGTGAAGGAAAACAAAGGAACGAATAAATGAAATAAAATGAAAGTACCGTTCCAAAGTGAAATTTGTGATGTAAGACATCGCCAAAAAGCGATCCTTTCTTACTTTAATCGATTGTGGACTAGGAGTTCCGCAATCTGTTTGCCCAAATGAGAATACTGCGTCTCAGCAAACAGAAGGACTTTGGCATCAATCCGAGCTCGATTGGGGGAAACATGGCTTTTCGGTCGACCAGAACTAGGACCTAATCTGACACCTCCGTTGCCTAATGAAGGGCAGCGTATCGACGGTTCCGGTCGCGTGGTGCGGAATACGCTACAAGAAAGTCACAAAAAGAGAGAACAGCTCAATAAAGGGCGCATAATTACAAGTAAAAGGGCCGACTCCCTAGTGTAGCTACTATTCATAGTTCCATTCTCATTACATTACATAGCCCAAGTTATTCGGTTCGCGATAACTTCTGGCACACGAGCAATATTCCTTGGAATAGTCGTATCAGATCCTACCGGACGACATGATATACTTTTTCCGCTGTGCAATGATCGTTAAGAAAACTGAACTGCATCTTACACTGAAAACATTCAGGTTCAGGTTTCAAGTCAGATTCAGGTTTGTTAATAAGACCCAAGACAGATTTTGTTCCACTTACTTTTTGAAAGTGTTTAAAATGTTCTCAAGCTCATTATTTTTCACACTGCATTTTTTAAATGGTCGCGAGCGAAGAAACTCATTGTTACCCTTCCTGCTAGTTCGCGTTGTAATCAAACAGTTCGCGTATAGTTAATCTGAAAAAGCTCTATTTTTGTTATCAGCGGGAATATGGAAAATCAATGTGAATGTATGACATTTTCACAAGTGTATATCTCCACATACATATGCAATATGGTTCGGGGGTTGTTTGACGAATGTTAATAAAGGAGATCATAAGGGACGCCCAGGGAGTTGGCAGGCTGTAGATATTGCTGACAAAGAAAAAAGTATGGCATTCTTATCGTGTCTTGGGCAATTAGACAAAACGTGTCATGTATACCTAAAAGGAACGGGAAAATCATTATAATGAACGGAGGGGAAATCCTTTAGTCAAATATGTAGCTACATTTCTATTGGCTTAAGGCTACGGTGCACGTACGCGGCAGACCTGGGCAAATTCACGAAAACTGGAATTCAATTCAATCCAAAGTCAAAATGATTTTTTACAATTCAATTCAATTCAATTCATTTTTAAAATTTCAAACTTTAAATCAATTCAATTCAATTCTTTTTTAGCTTTTTTCAATTCAATTCAAATTCAATTTTAATTCAATTCGAAAATAAGTGAAACAACAACTGATGTTGAACTTGTATTGGGGATACAAGGCAAGAGGGAACAAAGTCGTGCTTGCGAGTTTTCAGTTTGCATACTTTCTGTTGCACTTCAGA
>JAHZNP010000823.1:0-35590 GCA_020615345.1 Triops cancriformis
TAATCCGAAAAAGAAAGAACTAAAAAGAATTAAAGTTTATAGTTAAAGCTACAAGTACTTACCGGCACAATAGATGTAGAAATTTACACGAATTACAGGAGTACGATAGCATGAATCGAGTTTTAAATGTATCAGGGCGCACACATGCGTTACGTTAACTTTAAACACGTGGAATAAACACAGAAGCATAAGCTTATAGCGAATTCAGTTCCCAGTGCGCGCACTGGGAACTCAGTTCTTTAGCCCTGTGACGTCACGCCTGTAGGACTCAATGGGACACTTCAGCCCAACTGAAGACAACATTTGCACCCAGTGCGGAAATTACAGCCCGGGTTTGACCAACTGAACCCAGGAGTAAAAAAATCTAATTTCTCGAAGCAAATTCTAGTTTACAGAGCAACAAACCATAAATAAACCAAAAAACCAAACCATTTTCCTGCAAACCAAATCCTTTAAAAACAAACCATTTTTCTCATTTTTGGTTTGGAAAAAACCATCTGGCAACCCTGGTCTATATCGCTCCCAAGCGGATGAAGCGGCAAGCTTTCAGATTGACTTCATCGTGTCAATTTGGCACGGACGGTACAGATATCACATGTAGTGTAAATTTTCAGTGGCGAATGTGTTGGTTTCATCAGCAAAAGGCAGCTTTTAGTGTCTTGTAGTAAAATGCACCCTTAGTTACTTTCAACACATTCTCAGACGGGAATCCTGCGCCTAGCCACACGATCGCCTTGTATTTCATCCTGTGCGTACGAACAGGATTTGGTACCCACAGCTTTCGTTTCAGCTCGGGATCACGTGACCTTGTTTACACGATGGAGGATATTCTCCATTGTATTGAATTTTAAATACATTTTTTAAAAATTAAAACGGCTTGTTTATTAATTATGACTTAAGCAGTTTCAGATACAATATTTCATTCCACTTAAAGGAAAGATGTTTTTCGGAACCTCAAAGGTGGCTGCATTTTTTACACAATCATTATTCTTTCATTAATATTATATTTATTTCAAATCAAACTAGATTCATCTTGCGTTCGTCCTTTGCACGAACACACCCAAAACAATTTCCGTCCCAAAATGGTTAAGAGAGAGAAGCCAACCTGACAGTTTCTCTGAAATATTGTTCCCATAATATTTGTATTGCGTTGCGTTTACAAAGAAGATGCATACGAAGAAAACAATCTTTCTCCTTATTACCTACTCTGTGGGCCAGGCACAGGATTCCGTCTGAGAATGTGTTTACTTTATGCATTGGAAGCACGACGGCCAGCCCCCTAGTGATAGCTGTATGTAAGCGTATGTTACCCATGATCCAGAACCGCGTCAATAATGGCGTTTTTCTTGGGAGCACTGAGTGCTTCTGAGGTGCTGCATTGGTTTCCCAGTTTTCCACCCTGTGACATCATGGCACTCAACTGGTTCCGAACGTAGATCAAGGAAAAGCGCGGCAAACTTGAGCGGACGAAATTTTGAAGGGCTTATCCTGTTAACATGGCTGAAGCAAATCTAACAGCGTTTTGCTTTCTTGCATATACATTTTGTTTTCTTGCATAAACATATTATTTTAAAGCACATTATATACCTGTTCGTCACAATACAAACGTAATATAGACTCATAATTTGAAATTTTCGGTCTTGGAATTCCATAGTCCGCAAGAAATAAAGCCAGTGCCTCTTCACTTTCACTACTGAAGCTTGAAGATGAGATTTATTCTTCTAGAAGAAGAAAAAGTAAGGCTTCTTGGTCTTCTGGGTTCATGTTTGGCGCCAAAAATAAAAGCACCCAAATCCTAGCACTGACGAAAAAGTCAGTGCACCAAAACCTGGAACTCGGTTTACTTCAGGGTGTGCACTCTCCCACGGAAACACGCCCAGTGCCCAGAAAACTCGCGCGGGATCCCAAGGAAACAAGCGGTTCGCGCTCAGTGCCAAAAAAAGCACAACCAGTGCTCCCAAGGAAAAACGCCATTAGTAGCAGCTTTGAGACACCGATGCCAGAGCCACCTCCTTTCCTTTTATCAGTCCTTTTTGCGTAAGAGAATTGGCTCGCTGTCTCCATTAATATTCCACAAGTCTTCCGAAGCAGGCCTGAGAAGTAAGCTACCTCTTATATGATGTTGCGTTTATCTCGCGTGATCGTTTCGTGGCCTAATACTGGAACTCCACTAGAAGTTGCATTTACAGGCTCCAGGTAATTTTGGATTTTAAATTGTAGTGTACGGAATATTGTAGGTGTAATTTCAAACGTACATTGTGACGACGAAACTTGTTTGTTTACGTGCCCTAGAGTTTCTTTTCTTCGTCCTAAGAAAGGTCGATGTCCTACAAGGCCTATTCATAGTGTTTCTCTGTTGAACATATCCTGTCTTCGTTTCAGGTCATATCCTGTTTCGTCTCAGACTGTTTTGATCAATTACATTGTAGTGTAATATTTGCTTGTATTTTTGCGATTTCAGACTGATAAGTTGTACAGAGACAGAGTAAGAAGTTAGTAGGAAGTTTAAGTCTAAGATAATGTTACATTTAAGTCAAGAATCATGTTTAATATGGATCTGTCGTAATTAGGCAGGCAGGTCGAAGATGACGATTTTGTCTCACAAAGTTTACATGCGTGTGTAATTTTTAACTCCTCTGTTAGACTTCGAACACATAGCGTTTCGTACTGAAGCGACCCAGGACTTTGATCCATGGCTAAACTTTTTTTAACGCTTCAATTTTACTACTGTCCATTGTAGAAGGCGAACAGAAATAAAGTACTTGGATACAAAAGAAAAGTTTTTAAGGGGGGGGGGGGACATGGAGTATCACTTGATTAGAACTTCGAACTCAGTACAAAGTATCAGAATTAAAAACGCCTAATACGGTGCTTAAGGAACGGTCTACAGACCACGCATGGAATTTGCTTAGTCACTGCTCCTGCTATGTTGTCTTTCTCTGCGATGTATTTCATTGTTGTTCAATTTCCTTTTCGTGAAACAGCAAATTGTTTCGCCTTTTTTTGTGCGATAATCCTTTTCTACTATTTTTTAACAAACTTGCGTTATATTTTCCTCTAGAGCATGGGCCTCGAGTTCTGCAGCTCAGGCTGGGAAAGAACGCTCACTGGATCGTCGTCCAGCGGAATCCAAATCTTTCGTTATGAATTTATTTCGAGGACAACTGATGGCCGAGCAGGTTTTTCCATTTCCTAACATCTTGACTGCCGACCAGAAAGAAACGTTGGAGATGTTAGTTGAACCAACTACCAAATTTTTCCAAGTAATATGTATTTTCATAATTAGAGTTACGAACGCCAGACAGTTACGAACACCTAATATTATGAGAAGTGAAAAATGTACATAAACCTTTTGGAATAATATAATAACTCTAATAGTAATATGAGAAGCCTAAGGTAGTATAGACGATTGAAGAAGGCGGGCAATTTATGTCTTGATTCATCTGTTGCACAGGAATCTAACGATGCAGCCAAAAACGACCGAGAAGAGAAAGTCGACGAAGCCACTTTGCAGGGTCTTCGTGAATTGGGTGCTTTTGGCCTCCAAGTCCCTCAAGATTTAGGAGGCGTTGGACTCAACAATACCCAGTATGCTCGATTAGTAGAAATTGTTGGAGCTCACGATCTAGGTGTCGGAATTACATTAGGGGCCCATCAATCTATCGGGTTCAAAGTAAATGAGTCTATTACGAAGCACATTGTACACATGCAAGTAAATCACATCATTAGGGAATCCTACTCTTTGGCAACGAAGAGCAAAAGAAAAAGTATTTACCTCGCGTTGCGTCGGGCGAGGATTTTGCAGCCTTCTGTCTCACGGAACCCACAGCTGGATCAGACGCCAGTAGCATCAAGTAAAATAGACCAAATATGCAGCGTGAAAAACTGTCTTAGCGTAAAAATTTTAGGTCTCGAGCTGTTCTGTCCCCGGATGGCAAACATTACATTTTGAATGGCAGCAAGATCTGGATTAGCAACGGCGGTTTCGCTGAGGTCATGACAGTATTCGCTCAGACGCCAGTCACAGACCCGAATACTGGTGAGACTAAGGACAAGGTAACGGCCTTCATCGTGGAACGTTCATTCGGAGGTGTGTCATCGGGTCCGCCCGAAAAGAAAATGGGCATCAAGTGCTCGAATACCACCGAAGTTTACTATGAAGATGTTCCCATCCCTGTGGAGAATGTTTTGGGTGGGATAGGGCAGGGCTTCAAAGTGGCCATGAATATTCTGAATAACGGTCGCTTTGGCATGGCCGCTGCCTTGTCCGGCACCATGCGCGCTGCTCTGGCGAAAGCAGTGGACCATGCTACCACCCGTACCCAGTTTGGCCGCCGCATAGATTCGTTCGGCACCATCCAAGAGAAGTTGACTCGCATGGCATTACTCCATTACGTCACGGAGTCTATGGCCTACATGATCTCGGCCAACATGGATTCGGGCTCCGCAGATTACCATCTTGAGGCGGCTATCAGCAAAGTAAGTTCCCTAGGCTGTGCAAGTTTCCGGGGTCTTCCTTTTTATTAGCAAATTTTTCAAGGTTTTTGCATCCGAAGCGGCTTGGAACGTTGTTGACGAAGCGATCCAAGTTTTGGGTGGCAACGGCTTTATGCAAGCCAATGGCTTGGAAAAAGTGCTGCGCGATTTGCGCATTTTCCGTATTTTTGAAGGTACCAACGACATTCTCCGGCTCTTCGTTGTCTTAACTGGATTGCAACACGCGGGAGGCCATCTGAAGGAGCTGCAGCGTGCACTTAAGAATCCTGTCACGAATTTGGGCATGGTCTTGGGCGAAGCTACCAAGCGCGCCAAACGTAGCGTTGGAATGGGAGGGGACAATTCTCTGGCTGACCATGTTCATCCGCAGTTGAAGGAAACAGCCGCCCTTACGTCGCAGGTAAAAGTTATGCTTAGCTTTCAACAAGAGACTTTTTAACTGAGAAGGGGACACGTTTCAGGCAGTTGACGCCTTTGGTGCATCGGTAGAAGGCCTGTTAGTCAAGTACGGCAAGAATATCCTCGACGAACAATTTTTGCTGAATCGCCTTGCGACGGCAGCAATCGACATCTATGCCAGTGTTGTCGTCCTGTCACGGGCCTCCGGGGCTCTACAACAAAACACACCTTCCTCTCAACACGAAGCTACTCTGGCTACTGTGTGGTGCAGTGAAGTAAGATGATAATATTACAACAATTAGTGACAGTACTTGTTTTTATTAACACCACTTGGTTAGGCTTCCGACCGTATCCAGCTCAATTTGACTGCTTTGAAGTCGCCAGTCAGTTTGAAAAATTATGCCGCTATGAGCAGTATCGCCAAAGAAGTTTGCGCCCACGGTGGTCTAGTGCATGCAAATCCTCTAGGCGTGTAAGAAACAATAAGATGAGAATACTACAGCACGTGTTAGTATAAAAAAATATTCAAAACTACAACAACGTTTATAATGTGAAGGTTTGAGATTTCTCCAAAGTCAAGTGTTCAAACATCGGAAAATCTAGAGCCTTGCATCATCCCTATTCCTATAACAATATCAATGCAAACAATGTAAAGCTCTGTTTAATATTACGTTGCTCCATTTTTGACCCCAAGACGAAATAAATTGCATTAGAAAGTATATTAAGAACCACGTTTACGTACGTTCCCGCTTCTTGGGTGCACGCTTGTTGGCATAGTGATGTATAATTTCTTCAATTCGCGGTTGGTGCTCAAGAACTTTCAGGATTTGGGCCCGGGACTCGAGTAACTGATCACGAATGACCTCACTGCGTTGCAAGTTGCCTTTGATGAGCTCATCTACGCGGTCTACGACAACAGCTTTGCCTACTACGGCAGTCTTCTCGACGACACACATGAGAGCCTGCAGCCGCTCATAAACTTGTGCTTCCAACGACGCCATGTCATCGATTTGCGCCGCTAGGTGGTGTACTTTCCAGCCGACAATTTTCTGCATAACTTGCTTCTGATTGGCCAAATCGTGCACAGTGGGTCTCCGGTCATCTTTTAACTTCACGTCTGTATAACGCTGGAAATGGCTATGGCGCGACTTCCAGCCTGTGTTGGTACATCCAGAACTACTGCCACCTTTGCCCAATAAAGATAACTGTGGACGCTTTATGACTACCTTAGGACATTCTTCGTTGTCTGGATCGGGAGACCTGTCGTCGTCGGCAACGCTCTCTGTGAAAGTTATGTAAAGGGTAAAGACACTTCATAGACCCACACCCACTACAAGGTGTGGCACATGGATAATCAGTTCAACATGTATTTCAATACCTGTTGACTTGGATTCTCTTTTGTTATCACTCTTGGTCATCTCCCGGTCTTGCGGACCGCTAGCGACAGTCTGCATTTCCTCATCACTGTATCGCACTTCTTGCATCACCAGACCCAGCCTAAACCATGATTAAACCCCACCTTCTTAGTACTTCATCTCCATTAACAGTACAAATATTCTGCTTACATCTGCTTTCGGGGCTTTTTCCTCGGACTCGTCTCCATTGCCGGGGTCAAAGAAGCAGCTGCCATAGCCACTAAATTGGGCAATGCGCTACCCAGTCCTGCTCCAGTGACAGCTACCGACGACAGTGCACTGCTGTTGTTAGCTGCGGAGGGAAAGTGGGAGGACGATTGTGTTGATTCCTCGCCATCGGGACCGGCCGTTAGCAACCCTGACACTGGCGATGGGGAAGCAGACAATGTGGTTGAGCCACTGCTGGAGGAGTTCGACAGCGGGGACGGTATCGAAGCCGTTAAAGTGGCAGTGGTCGTAGAAGTTATTTGGACCGTTGTAATACTTGTGCTGCTGATGCTCGCCACGGGTGTATGCAGGAGACCGCCCACGTTCAAGGCCGCTGACAAATTTTTTTGTGCTTTTAACGGTGTCCTATAAAAGACAAGCAATTTACTACCATGGACAAAACACGCAAGAAAGTTAAAAATTACCGCCAAAGCTTTATCCTAAAATAAGATCTTATATAACAAATCCCAGCTGTAGCGAAATGTCGACCATTGTGGAGAAGGTCGATTGCATTTCGACCAAGCGCTTAGGTAATATACAGGGAAAGGTGCCCACCTATATGTGCTTTTCAGTTACATCGGGGAACTAGCAGTGCCATATGATACAGCGTTTAGAAATAGCCGCCCAATGGGAATGCTACTCTTTCTCCAATGACCTTACAACCCGAATAAGTTCCTAGGATTTTCCTTATAGCGAAAGTTACTGTAACATTGCGCCCTACACAGTTTTTTTAATCCCACGAGTTACATTTTCGGATTTTCGCTTAACTATAATATTCCAAAGAGACTTGAAAACTGGAAAATCGTAACAGCAACACAGCCAATCATCCATGTGTCAAGCACACACACACACACACACAAATTACAGCTTACCCATCATGATCACGTTTCCTTAAAATAGACGGCCTCGGTGATGCTCCCAACTTGCTTGGAGTGGTAGGTATGGCTAATGTGTTCGGCGCAGACGACGTCGTCGTGGCCGTAGGGGCGATATCATTGTCCTGTGTATCTAGGCGAACAATTAACAGGGTAAACATGGCGCTGGATTAAAATCTATGTTACAAAACTTGTAGCTTTTGTGCTCCAATGAGGCTTACCTTGCGTACCAGACGATGGATAGTTTGGATCCCGCGCTTCCGACCCGGTGGCTTGAAGAGTCAATGTTTGTGTGCAAGTCCCCGTATCGTCATACAGCACTGCAGTCGTCGGCTGAAGAGCGAAAACGCTCGAAGCCACATGGGAAGAGTTCCCGCTGGCAGTCGTGGCTCTTGTGGCTTGTAAGTACAATCCCGAGATGGGACCTTCTTGGGTTGACAAACTGAGTGTAATACCCGATCCAGTCGTGGACGCCGAACTCGCTAAGTCAATTGCACTAGCTGTACTTTTACTTATCGCAGGTAAAACTTTAGTGAAAGAGGGTGTCGTCACCATCAACGGTCCTCCTCTTGCACTGACTGGTATCACGTTACCAGCAGAAGTCACTATTTTTGTAGGAAAGAAAAATTAGTTCCTCTTTATCTTCAAACGATCCATGTCCCTCTGTCGCTTATACAGGAAGCGAGACACACTTACTGATTTTGGGTATTGAAGAATGCGACATTGATAGCTGAGAAGACCCACGGATGGTTGCAGGAAGTGCCGAAGAAATGTTTAGGGGCTTTCCAGTTTGGACTATTGTTTTGATGTTAGAGGTGGGCGCTGTTAAAATCAGAGGGCTAGAAGTAGGCCTGCCAGGCTGCAGAAGACCTGCAATCGGAGGTGCATTCGCTTTCTGTGTGCTAACGTACGCGCCAGTGAAAGGAGGAGCCCCGGGACGTGGACTTGACACAGTCGTGGAACGAGTCCCTTGATAGGCTGGACGAATCGTGACACTCGTAACTTGCGCTACGGGTACTGACATGCCTGAAAGCGCTATTCCTTTAGAGTACGTCTTCTCCAGACCCTAATACAACAGTGAAACAAGAACTCTTTCAGGAACTTCTTCTTTCGAAATTACATAAAAAAATAAAGGGTATAATACCGAGTTAGCCACGGAAATGGTAGACTTCACACTGGCAAGGTGGTGCTGAGCAGTCGGTTTAACTTCATGAGCTGTCACCGGCCGCAGTGAAGCATTAATGCCTACGACAGCTTGTGGAACTAAAATGACAAGAAAACAATGTGATAGGTAATGCGACTGAAAAGTGATCAAATTACGAGGCGGTACGGAAGATCTGACGGGAGTAGAAACAGGTATACCCAGACGCAGTTGGGTAGTTGTAGGCATGACAATACCAGGTATTGTGTGCGGATGTGCAGTCGCCGATGATGATGCCTTGCTAATTCCTGGCCCCGACTGGTTGATACTTTTATTTGGCATTGGCATGGGTTTGGAAGTAACGGTAGAAACCGACGAGGAGAGAGTTGGAGTTACGGAGACCCACGCCGGGGATACTGGACCACCACTTGGACGCACATTAGGGATACTGGGCCCAATAGGACGTGGGACGCGAATAGTCGACAATCTAAGTGCAAAAGAGGAGTCAAACGCAGGGATGAAGGTTTATTGTACATTAATAGATAATAAAACCTAGAAATGCTTACCCAATAGATCCAGCAGCGGTTACGCTAGTAGCAGGACGAACCATCGCACTTCGGGGTAACGAAATACTCGCAACTGCAGCGGCTCCTGATGTCATCATGATTGCATTTAAACATCAAAACAGCAGTACAGATATGACGCATATTTACCTTTCGGTACATGCAAAACACCCGGAGCCTGGACTGGCGCAAAACCATGGGTCAGCGAAGGGGAAGACGGCCTTGTGGGAGTCTGTACGTTTGAATTACCTAAAAATATTCGGAAGTCCGTTCTTCTTATACTTCTTTTCCATGCGTATGTACATTCTATTGACTGATATTGTATATTGATTGATAGCGAGCTTTTCCCTTTAAAGCGTGAGGCGCAATGTTGTCACACATACCGCATTTTTTTTTCACTAGCTAACCAAACCATCTTGTCCTTTTACAAAGTAATAAGGTTAACTTGTTTTCTTGGTTAGCTTGGTGTGTGCGCAACGTAGTGCCGGACGTTCAAATGATTTAGTGAAATTTAAATGTGAAATTTAATACTTTGTCTGACAATGGCTGGCATCCTGGCGATGGTGATGGCAGCTGGTTGTACTACTGAAGTAGTCACGGAGGGTAGGGGTTGTATTTGCTGAGTGATCATGGAACCTGGAACACTCCCTGACTTAACCTAGCAGAAGAATTGTTTATGCTACGGTCAACTTTGATGAGTGGACGCCCCCTCCCTTACCATAAAAATAGACCTCTGTTGGTCTGGAGTGAGCTTGGATATACCCGTGATCGTAACAGGCAGGGGCTTTTGTGCCAAATCTATGGGGTGAGCTTGCACTTGACTGCTGCTTGCATCTCGCGAATTGGCTGACAATGCGTCACTTCTCCTGGTTGACGCTGAGCCTGGACTCGGCGGCGAACTCATTATAAGTTATCTAACGAAAGATACGAACAGTAACACCTGAAGAACTTCACATACTACTTTAAGACAAACTACAGAAAAAATTCACATTCAGAAAATCATGAACTAGCAACAACAAAAAAACTTAATTTGAAAAGTTCCCCCTTGTTCTGTTTGCCTTTCATATCAAACTATCTTAAGTCGAACATCAATAAGTTACCTTTACTGGTTGATAAGTTTAGCTTCAAACCTTCGCACGCATTAACTAGTTTGGTAAAAACCCTATCGCACAGAATATAAATTACTTTCCAAGGAGACTTTAGCGCTTCTCAAACGTCACTATTGTTATTGACATCACTGGAAGTACGATAAGCTAACTGTTTTATCGATATTAACTTTTAGCGCCAAATTTGAACCAATTTGGTACCCTCCGCGTATACTAGCTTGTTCGACAGAAAATTTACGTCATTTCCATAGTTGTTAATTAAAATAAAGTAACAATCATAATGAAAAAGCATATTTCACGACACAGGAGGAGGCAGTAGGATGAGACAAAAGAGGAATGTGATCGGGGTAAAAATGTACTGAGAAACTATCAGGATATCCCTACAAACGGTACAAGATAAAAAAATGTCTAAGAAAACTTTACAAAAACCGAGGCAGATTACCGGAATAATAGAGAAACTTCATATTTTTGCATATACACCCATGAACATGTTCCACTGTAGGGGCAGCAACTCCATAGTAACTTTCTTAGCTATCATATAACTTTGGGAGTTCTGATGAACCCAAACTTGATAACAACTCCTCGGGTTGCTAACTAAGTTTCACGGCATGCATAAACCATCTTTCCGAATCAAACACAAATCAAGTCGCATAGCGTAGATCACACGGAAACAAGTATTTGTACAGGAAATAAGTCTGTGTCAAAATGTCTTCTGTTGTTTAGTCTCGGAACTTTTTAAGAAAATGCTAAGCAGATATAAAGACGGAAAACTTTTACAAGAGTATGAAGAGCTCGATTGTCATTTATCAGGCTGTTCTGCTTGGTTGGTGTGACACCCTGAATAACGAAAGTGGAGCTCGCCTAACATAGGCGTACATAATTCTTCGTAAATAAATAGTGAAACAAAGGTCGAGAACGGTGAAGGTTCACAGATAAGAGCAGACTAGCATATGTTTAAAATGAAACCAATACCAAGCTTCAATTCCGCCCACTCAATATCCCCCTTTTGTAATCACATGTAAGGACTTGCATAGAAAGATGCATGCAAGACAATTTTACGCATTTTTAACCTTACAAAGTATTAATTTAAATGCTTAGGGAATTGGGAAGAACATAGTTGGCTTTCAGGAAGCAAAAATGGCCGGTATTCCAACACGTTTGGACCTTTTTAACCGCAAATCTTTTTCAAACTTATGTTTAATTATCAGCCCTCCATGACTAGCTACTGGAGCAGCCGCCTATTTTATTATAGGTCATCTGTTGTGTCCATCATGTAGAGGGTGCAAGTGCAAACGAAATAAGACGGCCAACAAACGAAGTTCCCTAACAGGACATTTCTTATCTATCATCGGTTCTCACAAATCATATAGCACCGTAAAGTTTTTGAACGTACATAGTAGAGAAATGCGGTTGTGTGCCCAGAAGCTACTTGAACATAAAAATTTTGCCTGATCTTGCTGTCAATAACAACACAAAACCTATGATGGCAGCCAAACTGGTCGTGCTTCTTTTGGGGCGATCATACGTTTGTTTCCCAAAAGCACCTATAGCAATCTCCACTGAAACTGTTTACTTTCTTTACAGGAAGGAAGTCATGGATGTTTGGCTTCTTACCTCTAGAGTACTTTTGAGTAAGACGCAATACAGAAAGACGTATAAAAGTGACAATCAATTCTAAGCTCTAAGGGTAGAAGAGTCTCCGATAGAGAACGCAGATCAAAAGTGCAAATCAAAACAGCGAGCCCAGAAAATAGTAAAGCGGAAAGATATGGTCCCGAATGGAGATAAGGATTTATGCACACATAAAAGACTTGTCCGTGTTCCTGAGTAACAAATGCATACCCATAATAAAAATTCTTCTAAGAAAAGAAACGGAATAGAAGTCTGTCATGTAGCGCCACAACTCCTTGTTTTCACGCTACTATTGCTCTTGTTGCTGTTTTAAGTCTCTTATGCCTTGCTGAAGGCGTTTTATATGGCCGATTTTCGTAACGCCCAACTCCTTCAAATCCCTTCGTTCCAACGCCAAAAGTTCAGGACCACGGATGTCATGTTTGCTGAAAGCTTCCTGGTATTCCGACAAAGATAATGAGGCAAGCCATGTTCCTACTTCTTCTGCACTCCAGTCGTACACTTTACCCAAGCCACGACCCAAAGACCCAGATGTTTTCCGAAACTTTAGTTTCGACAACACTCCGCTTTTTGGCCCACCTCGGCCGCCCTTCTTCTCGAAAACCTAGAAATACCAATGTAACTATTTGTAGTTTCTTCCGAATGATTTCCATGTTAAATTTCTATGTACTTCTTCAGTAGTTGACAGAAACACAGTGTCTTGTATACGCCTTAGTTCAGAATCCACTTGGCTTAACGCTAGGCTTAAACTTTCTTCACGCTCACGCCGAATTTGCTAAGCAGAAATAAAATATATTACTGAATTCCGTCCTTACTACAGTAAAGTCTTACATAGAGTGAAATACGATCTCGCATAAAGACATGAGCTTCACGCTGCAATTGTCGTACGGTGTGCACAAGATCCATCCATTGAGAGCGGAGGGCAGCCTTTTTGGACAAGGAATACCACATGAAGAAATAATGTCAATTCAAAGTGTTACGTCGAATTACATACTGTGCGGTAACTTACCGTATCGCTCCTTTTCCGTGCTGCGTGCACTTTGTCTAAAACAGAAGCCGCGTGAAATGCTAGTGTGCACAAATCCACTTCCATGTCGCCGAAACCTGGTATATCCATGGACAAGAGCCTTACGCAATGTACTAATGACGTAGTGGTATCCACAAACGTTCCCACAATTAAAGGTTCTTCACAAGCTGTCCCAGCACCTTTGCTACTCGCGCCAGTCACAGGCGGACGCTGCTGTTTCTCTTGCCACGTTTCCAAGGATCTTTCTAATGCCTATTAAGCAAATGATTAAGACCAACGAAACCTTTTGAAGTAAGAAAATACCCTATTTCTGCACAACATTTGCATTCTGTTCCTATGTCGCAGGCGTATTATGCCGGGTGGCTGGAGCCACGCCTCCCCATCGACTTGCACCGGCACACCTTCATCACCCAGAACTGTGATCTTCACCGAATGGCACTGTGCTATCCGGTGATGTTGTAAGTTGATAATACGCGAAGCAGCCATCTGTACGGAGCCAAAGACGGCTACCACTTCTAGTATGCGATCATCAAAGGAGGGCGCGCGAAAGATGTCGTCGTCTTTGGTTCCACCCCAGAAATTGGTTCCACCCATGAACGAAGGAATATTGAGGACAACAATGCCTTGCAAAGAAGGTAAGGGGATGCGCGTGCCGTCACATTCTAAAAGCACTCGCTGTTCCAGATTCTTGTATGTTTTCTGAAGCCATTCTTTAGAACCCAGTACCCCGTACCACATGTAATTGCGGGCTCTGGATCGGCACTTTTCTGGGTGCTCTTCGCGTTTCACGTGAAAATCCAATGTTATCTTCGCATCGATGCCAATACCGAAATAGCTGTTCATGACGCATTTCTCTTCATATAACTCACTAATAAAATGGACGAATAAATTAAAGAGCCAAATAAGTTTAGCATAGCACACGAAGGGCCTTTAATTTTTTTCCTTATAATAAACATTCGATTTATTATTATTTTACTAAATGCCATTCCCCCCGTAAAATAAAAATTAAATAATATCGAGATGCAAGCTTCATTAGTGCTACCCGTCATTTTTACTTATTATAGCTGTTGACTAGGGCTGAAAACGGTTCGACTCGACTCAACTCGACTCATCTGCTTCCAAACCGAGTCGAGACGAAGTCGGTCTTTGTCGAGTCGAGTCGAAGTCGGACGTTGTCTGAGTCGAGTCGAGTCGGAGTCGGTCACTACCGAGTCGAGTCGGAGTCGGTCACTGCCGAGTCGAGTCGAGTCGGTGCTTACATAGGTAGAGGAGAAAGCGTTGCGTACGACTACGAATGTACATTACATAGAGTGATAATAGATTAGTCAGGTCTGTCAATCCCTTTTAATTTGACGGAAAATGTAAGACGTAGCCTTTCACCTTATCACTTGTTTACTGCTTTGACCGTGAACTCCAAGTTTCCACAGAAAGAGAGGTCGAATCCGGTGAAAATGACTTTCAACTTTTAAACCGACCCAAGCTGGTTCTGTTAAACCGAGCCGAGTCGAAGTACGTGGTTGTCGAGTCGAGTCGAAGTCGAACGTTGCCGAGTCGAGTCGAAGTCGGTCGGTGCTAAGTCGAGTCGAGTCGGAGTCGATCATTTTCGAGTCGAGTCGACATCGACTCGACTCGGTTCGACTCGAGTCGAACCGATTTTCAGCCCTACTGTTGACCCTAATCTCTACTGTAAAAAAAACTCACATACATGTCTAGTAAGTTACTTTCTATCTTTCTTTGAATTTTCCCAGGGCTGACTGAGAAAGTAATTTCTTTACGGTGTTGCAATAGTTAGTCTACTCCTCCATCTACAGATCCAAATTAATTCCTGCAGCTTCCCTCCCCTTCCTTTCCATCACTCTAGTCATAACTATATGCATTCGTTCAATACAAAACGTGTCTTACTCGATTACGTCATCAGATTCAAGATCCATCAAAGGCGACGCAGCAGCACACAATGCATCAGCATTCGCTAGCAAAGCTTGTCTGATGAGTCCCCCGCTCCAAGCTCCCTCCACGTCTAAGACGACATTTTCTTTATTAGTTAATATATAAAATACAAGTGGCTCTTAGTCACAAATGCAACGTCAATCCATTCGCTTTACGAGTCAAACTCGCGCTACCATTTATTTTCAGGAACGTTCCTAATCGACTTTTGTCTGATCGACAGTTGTCTGACACATCTACATTTAAAAGACCTCCGACACAACAAAACAGTATTACGTACTGGGCCACATGGGTAGGGCTACTAGCGGATTTATGATAGGCATCTTTCGCTTCCGTGCAGCCCACGTCTCGTCTTCTTCCTTCTTCTCTTTCTCGCGTCGTACGTCCGGACTAGCTGAGTTCGGCTGCGCTGGGTGAGGCGCTAGCATTGCGACCGAGGAAACGCCCCCCGCTGCAGAAGAACCTGACGCAGGAGTATGAGCGCCACCTCCTTGTCCGCTTGGCATAAGCAAAACTGAGCCAGTGGAAATGCGTCTAGAAGCTGTAGGAGAAGGTTCAAGGCTGGAGCGTCTCGAAGAGGCAAAGGCAGGTAGGAGAGTGGACATAGGCAGGGCCAGGCGCGCATGCACTTGCATTGGCGTTGTGGAACCTACGATTTAACAACCATACAAGGGTAGGCTATCCCTTTTTCTTTTTATTCTTCTTTTTGTCCACACATATTAACTAGCCAAGCTCAAGCTTCTTTTCTTTAAAAACAAAGTTAAACGAAATGGGATTTGGGGAGTTTTCTTTAAAAATCATGCTGCCATTTCGTGGGCATCTCTTTCATTTTGTGTCAGTAAAAAGAAAAAGGGAATTAGACTTTAAGTGTTCTACTATAGTGCTCTTTCAAGCTTCTCCAGGTACGGAACATCGCTGAACATACCTCGATACAGTGCCGGCGAATGGGTCGTGTTGATAGGTCGCGGACCTGGCGGCGTTTCGGCGCCTTCCACAAACCGTTCACCCAAGGCAGGCCAAAGCTCCGGCTCTTCTTTCTCATCCTGGACAATAGTGCGCTGACTGGTTGATTCTTCTGGCGACGGAGCTTCGACCAGAAGTTCTATATGAGGAGTCGCGAATTGTGGGATGGGCTTTTCTTCTACTTCGTTGGGCTCGTCGTCTGCTGCGTCGTACATGGTGACTGGTCCCAAATCATGAGGCAGGGGCGTGGCGGCAGCTAGGGAATCTTCCTCATCATACTCCCTATCACGGCGGAGATGCACATTGTTGGTGAGTGAGTCTGTGTCGGCGAATTCCAAAGGCACGGGCAAGGCCAAGCCTGACAAGTCGAACTCGGTCGAAACGAGCGACTCGGACTCCGGCAACGGCGACAAGGCTTGCAACTGGGCTTGCAGAGACAATAAGGCTGCCTGTTCTTCCTCGCCTTCGCTTTCCAAATGTTCGGGAAAAGTGAGTTGGGGTTTGGGGCAAGGCCGAGAAGGTTGAGGCGAAGAAGGGGAGGAGGCAAACGGAATGGCAGGCAAGAACGGGAAATTGGTGGTAAGTGAAGGCATGGCAGGTGGCAAAGGGGAGGCACAAGGAGATGGTTCACTAGCGGCACCGGATTCCACAACCATGCACCCAGGTACGCTGAGCCTGGTCATGCGAGGCACAGCAGGAGAATAGGGAGGGGCGAGCTTCGCATGTGACGGCGTTGAGGTGGCGCTAGGTTCGGCGGTTTGTTCATCCAAGAGACTTTCGGCTTGCTCCACCAGTTGTCTGACGGCCTTTTTTAAGCTGTCGACCCGTGACACGAGGCCATCCCGTACCACGAAAACTTTTCGCTTTGCACGTTTCGGACACTTTTGTCTCGCGTCCTCGGTACCGGCATCTAACGCACGAATCGACCCATCAGCATCTGGGTCGTGGTCCACATCCTCATTGTTCCCCTTATGTATACATTAAAGAAGAAAGGCACTTAATAAAGCAAAATCCATATCACTTGGTTATAAGAATAAACTGTTAAAATGATTGTTTTCTAAAAACTTTTTTCTACAAACTGAATCTTACTCCGATATTATATACACAAGACTGTGGTGTCCTGTTTATCGGACAAACCCATGAACCTTACATTCACTCGTAATTTTCGTTTTCTGCAACCGTACACGCTATACGCTCATAACAGGCTGTGTGCTATTAGACGATTCTTAAAACCAGTTTGTCGTAGCGGCCGGACAGATTGGGAATGGGGGTCCCCTTCGTTAGGAAACCAGTCACTCGAATTCTTAGTATTATTACACGATTTACTATGGTTATTCTATTAACTAATAATATAATAATGCCTCACTAAAGTTAATTATATTAACTTACTATAGTCTAATAAACAAAGAAATGTTTCTTCATTTTTATTATATGATAGACCTAAAGTATCTACTGGAAAGTTACGGACGTATGCTTGCTCATTGCTAAAACTGTTTTGCTCCATTTGTATCAACATAATCTCTACACGTAATCTACTTTGTTTATCAAGCGCATATCGCTCCATCCGTAATTACGCACTGCTCCTGGCTTCCCAAGTAGCATGTATTTTTTCTCCGCGTTTTTTAAACGTCTTTTAGGCGTCTTTTAACACCCAGCCGTCATTTAGGTGTCTTTCAAACGTATGTATGCTACTTGGGTTTCTGTGCCTAGTCTTAAATTATTTAAGGGACAATGAAAGCGAAACTTTTAACGCTTTGCTTTAAACTAACGCTTCACTTAGAAACTATTCTATGTAAGACGTTTGGAGTGTTTATAATAATTTAACAATGAAATCTGTTAAATCACTTTCTTAATAAAAGCAGCATAAACAGGTATATGTTATTTTCTTACGCTAAATGTGTTTATTTTCATTAGTTTTTTACGTGTAATTCCGAACTACACGTAAAAAAATAGCACGAACTACTAGTTCGTGCTTGATTGACGTGTTGATTTGTTACGGCTCGTATACTGCCGTAATTTATCATTGAATTTTTGTCCTGATGACCCCGTGACAAAATTATCCAAATTTTGACTCCTTGTAATATAAAACAACGCGAAAACGTTTCGGGCAACAGCAAGGGTAAGAACAGGTTCATTTTCTTACTTGAGGGAATCCCGGATCAGAACAAGCAGAACCATCTTCATCTTCTTTTGCGGGCACCCTGTCCATGGGGCTTGCGAAGTCAGGAATGTTGAGTTCCGTCTCAGCTCTTCCATCACTACTTATTGTCACTGGAACCTCGGCGTTGAGAGTATAGAGTAGCAAATCCAGTTTTTCGTGCATTACCCTAATCTTCCGCGCAAAAGCATCGTCTTCATCCCAACCGAAGTCATCCAGCCTGACAATGAAGTCTTTCACCATCTGGCACAGTACCCTAATGCGAAAGAAAACATTAGCTACCGGGAGTTACATTATTGCTTATGTTACAAGCGAACAAAACCGTTACGAAAAAGTAAGTTAATAAAAAAAAGACAAAGAGTTACGAATCAAGCGAAAATAGAGAAGTTGAAATCCACTTCATTACTTGGCGGAAGTAAGGAGGACAGCGTGTTGGTCCGATTGCATCATTTGAGTAAGATGAGTCAATACTAAGTCTTCAAATTCAGCTAGGGGTTGCAAAGGTAACGGCAAAGACTGCGGCAATGACACGTTCCGTTCCGCCACGAGAATGGCCCAACGATCGAGCATTTTCACCGACGCTGTCTCGTAACGATGTAAGAGCTGCGGCAAATGAGCCTCGTCATCACAAACGGATCCCCAGCCCAAAACACGTGCCAAATCATTCCCCGTGCCTAAGGGTAATACGCCCACTTGGCACTGTTTCTAAAATTCAAGAGGAAAACAAAATTATGGAAAAGTAAAAAAATAATGGAAACTTGTGATGCGTTCATCCAAAGTGCCTTTTCACCCTTCTTTTGCTCTAAACCTACATGCATCTGGAGTTTATCAATTTCCGATAAAACCCAGCCAATAGATCCATCACCGCTGCATATTAAGATCCGGAATGGATCAAAGTGCCGGAACAAACGAAGTCTGTTCGCAATGAAAAAAAAAATTGAAGTTAGAATTCAAAGATAGGATTAGAACAAGAATAAAAAAAATCAATCTATTTTTTAAGAAACGAGAACCATAACACGACAGACGATCATAAGCTTATTCTTTCGAGGAGACGCTGTCTCCGTAAAAGCAATTTTAAACGAGTCACAATCTTTCAATGCGACACTCTCCCACACACTGGAAATCTACAAGAACTAAAACGGCAGATGGGCAGTCTACAAACGTTTAAAGATATCGCCATATTACGTATTCCGGCCAGGAATAACTGTCTCTTATGTAGGGACACAAGACAAAACCTACCCGAGTCCTGGTCCGCCATTCATGAGATCAAACACCTGAGCGGGATTCAGAAGCTGTTTAAACCTCCGGAGAAATTTCACGCCTTGATTGTCACCAGATTTGGAATTTACGAATACGAGTAAAGGCGAAGTGCCTTGAGGACGGACCGCCTCCCAAGCTTCATCGCTACCCACAGAATGTAAGGCCGTGGGTGGGACGATGGACACACGGCACGGCCCCAAAGGACACTTCAGTGATGCCGCTGGTCGGCACGCGGTGTGAACAGAGGTACGACACCACAAGCAGCGCCAGTCCTGCAAACGAAGCACCGAGCCGCAAGTTTTGTCGCAGATGAGGCATTTCGCCGATACTGGCAAGTTTCCTTCCACCCATTGATGAGGCGTGGCAAGATTGCCTTCTTCATCTTCCAAAATCTCTTTTCCCACGGAGGCTAAAGTGGTCCATTTACAATTATTCAAAGCTTTCACAGCACAACGTTTATGAGCTTTGAACTTGCAGACTTCACAACTTAAGCCATGTGACGTAACACCTGTTCGAAAGAACATAAAACTAATTAATATGAGGAAATCAGCACCTAACGTACTCATGGCGAGTAGAAGACAAAATTTTTCACAATGGAACAGTAAAGATGAACAAAAAGGCAAAGGTGGGGAACATCTTTTTGATAGAAAAAGTCAAGGAATGTTACCCATTGGCTTCCTCCTTACCTGAGAGGACTTCGCGGCAGACGTTGCAGTACGTGGGACGTGCGTGAGACGTTGCGTACCAATTATGTTGTCCCGACAGGAAATCGTGCGTTTCTCCGCTCTATTAGTATATGAAGAATCGTACAATAAAGCAAACAGTGGACCAAACTGACGTACCCAAACATACATACAAGTAACGATACACGAAGAAATTAGCCTCGTTGAAAGTACACTTTAGAATTGCGTTACTAGAGTCGCCAGCGCAGTAGTCGGTCTTACCATTAAGGTAAAACTTTACCTACGATCTGCAGATACGGTATGCAGCCTAGATGCAGATCGTATCTACAGTCCCTGCACATACGGTCTAGGTGCAAAGGTATCAGCCCGTCAAGGGCTAATTTGGAACCTAGTCGATTTCCGTCGGACAGATGGTTCGAAAACTACCAACACTTCCTTCTATCGCTTATTTAAGCAATCGAAGTGATATGACCTTGCATGACCAACTAGATAGAAGTTACAAATGTAGTAAATACAGTCGAACCCACTTAATTGAATATCGGTTATTTGAATAAACCGCATAACTGAATAAAAAGTCGACGGTCCCGTTTTAAGCGCATATAATTCAATGTAAACCTAAACCTCTTAATTGAATAATGGATAACTGAATAAAACCGCTTAGTTGTAAGACGATTTAAAGCCCTGCTGTATACCTTACAATGCTAAATAACATCGTTTATTTGAATACGGATCTAGCAAAAACCATTTGACACCAGAAAGCCGCAATATTCCACGAAACGCGTGAAAGGTCTCGTGCTCCTAAGAAAGCTATAACCCTTCAGTATCAGCTTGGACCCTTTCATCGTTGTATAGTCGCCAAGGTACAGCAAACATGTCAAAAGGAAAGAACACAAGTTTGTCTCTAGCTCAAACAGTGGAAGTGTTAGATCTCACTGAAAAGAAGACACAGGATTCAATTTCTAAAAAGAAGAATTGTTGAATATTAATAATGAATACAATAAAAATAAATATTAATATAGGATAATATATTAAATATTAATGCCATAAATTAAATATCAATATAGGATAGTAGAAATTTACTACTGTCTCCTTCAATACTTATTTTTTGGCATGCTATATAGGCAAGACCGGTTATTTGAATAAACCACATATTTGAATAATGTTCATCCGGTCCCGAGCCTAATCAATTAAGCGGGTTGCATTGCATTCTGCATAAAGGTAACAGAAAACTTGCTGAGTTTTGGGCATGTAAACGAGAAAGACCAAAAATGGCGATTATTACAGTGGCTCCTCTAGTGACAGGACAACACACCTAACTGTTAAATTAAATTTGCAACTCATAAAAATATCTTGTTCTTAATCGCTACAGGCGGATGCATACGCAAGTTAAACCAATTAGAAACTTATACTTTTCATTTTTTTCTTTTGGTTTCAAATGTATACAAGTTTTCGCATTAAACCTTTGTGTTCCTTTTTATGTTAGACTGGGTCCCTCTTTTTCCCTCCTTCCCACAGGTTTCTTTCTAAGCTAAGGAACTAATTACGGAGAGAGAGTTAATCTACAATCTTATGAAGTGAAACCTGATCTACATTTCATTGCCCGAGTTATCCAATCTTGCCCTCACTTGCGAAACGAGGTAACGTCAAGTCACTTTGAAAAGGAGGAAGGAATATATGCGTAATAAATACATTACAGCTAATGACCGTCGGGAGGGTAAGAAAACATCAGCTGTTCTTCAACAATAGGTTGCCTAGGAAACGACAGCTATCTCAGCTTACATCCTCCATTTCCGAATAAAAATTTTCAACCTCGAAATTCATCTCTCACCTCGTAATACTCTTTACGAGTCGCAGCGCGAAGGGCGGCAATCCATTCTTCCATGTCACGACGCGTTTCCGCGCACAACACCAAGGATCGGAATGGGGTTATTACCTGGTAAAACAAATAAGGCATGCGTTTACATTAATTTCCTAGATAAGTATGCCAGGCAATTTTGTATTGTTTTGTTTCCCAAGGCAGAGGGCAGGCCATAGATAACACTGTCTTCATTATTTCTCTTTTTCTCGACTAAACTGTAATGAGCTCTGGTCACGTTGGTTTTTATTAAGGAAATAAAATAATCAACGTTCCTTTACCTGAAAACTGTGGTTAGCGTTTTTGATGGAACACTGAGCGACAGACAACTCCGTCAGCTGGATTTCGTCAAAGATGACCGACTGGGAATGAGAAAAACAATTGTGATGCATAATTAGCGTTGGTTTAAGAGCAAACTCGATTCTTTCGCCAGTCCAAACATGATGCAAATGTTAAAGGGTGAAAGGCTTTTTAAACAAATCGGCCTACCTAAAAGGAGCAAAAAGAGACGCAGCATTATTTTTCTTAACGTACAGCCGGCGTTATGCTGTCGTAAAAAAAGACGCTCACAAATGACACCCTACAATGACCTGTGCTCGACTACAACTGATCGGCCTAGCTAAGGTAAAGTTGTGCTAAAAAGAGGCCAGTGGGTCAGAATCTCGTGGACGCTTGAGTAGAGAACGCAAACTTGCTTTCCGTTTCTATCGATTCCCAATAACCACGCCTCTGCTAACCACGCCACGCTGACTAACCCTTACTTACTTCTCCTACCTTGCCGGTAGTTCTGCTATTGTCAAGTTGCTCCACTTCCTCCTTTTTTGCCAATCATGGAAGGAAGAACTTTATATTTCACAACTTTAGCCGCCAATAAGCAGATAAACAAGGTGCCGGAATATACCAAGCGAAGAAAAATACGAAAAAAGGAAACATTTAGCAGGATTTTTTTATTCTTTTGTTTTAGTTCCTTAAGAATCATGCTCACGAGTTGGCATTATGATGCCACTACAAGAAAGTCACAGCTTCGCCTAGAAGTCATATATACGACTTGAATCATTACTGAACGCTACGACAAGCCAATAAGAATGGGGGAAAGCAGTCGAGGGAATAATTCCTTTTGTTTACTTTGTTAAAGGGCAAAAAAAAAAATTCTAAGAAACACTCACAGAAGGTGTCAATGGCAGGACTTATTCGTATTACTGTAGTTACAACCCCGTTGGAGTAAGTACGGGCATCAAATCATAACTTTTTGTAGTGACAAACGTCATTTGCGATACACCCGTGCTGCCCTTACGACCCGTGTGAATCTAACACCAAAATTCTCAAAGCTACGACGAAATGGCTTCAAGAAACAAAATTAAGCTAAAAATACATAAGACCCAGACCGAAAGCTGAATAAAAATGTACCTTTGTGTCTTTGCCGTAGTACAAAGTGCGACCTTTCAGTTTAAAATATCGGCGCCGCCAACGTTGAAACGATGATGTTTGCTTATTCAAATATCCTTCTTTGGTGCATACCTATAACAGAAAAAGATATAAGACATTTATCGAATAAACTTGTACATTCAAAATAACTTCTCTACATAACCTTTTCTAGCCTAGTGTGCTAGCATAGCCTACCTTGCAAAAAGAACTATCCAAAACAAGCTAAAGGTTGCGTTACTAGAGATGCGGCTTGAAAAGACGCCATCAGTGTTATGTCGTTAACGATATTCTGATTTCGAAACATTTTCTACTTTTTAATGACCTTCTAAGCTAGGTTGTTGTATAATAAAGGTTCGAATACCATGGTAAATGTGAGGACTAGAATAAGGCTTACTACAAGGTAAGCTTCCAAGGCTACTCCCTAGAAGTGAAATTAGAAAACACGACATTGTGGGTTTTCAGTGACAGCGATGGTGCATCTACATTCAAGTACCCCATCGCGTGAAGAAACCTGAAACCGCCCATAAACTGTCTTGTATCGAAACAAGACTGAACCTCAGTTTGAAATCGGTACCTTATCGCTCATTATAGCCGTTGTAGTTCAATATACAGTTTAGTATGCCCCAGTTTTTCTGTTACAGAGTTCAGTTATTGATAATTCTCTTCGTCTTAAGTTCTTTCTCACAGGGCCGTAGCCAGGATTTGGGTTCATCGGGAGCAGTGTTCCGTATCTTTTGAAAAAGATCCACATCCGATCCGATCATTTGATCGGATCGGTGCTGTTGTGTAATTGATCGGATCGATTTTTCTTCGGAAAATGACAGATCCACGACCTCTGACGGCTGTAAAAGTAATTGTCGAACAAACAGAAGCGCTTTTTTGGTTTAAAAAAAGTAAAAGTTTTCGAAATAACAGTAGCAGTCGACAATACACCCGCTAGATGGCGCGGATAGACAAAAAGCCGAAGAACATAGCTTGGAAACAGGCAGCAGAATTTTACTGGTTAATATGAAATATTGTTGTAGTATTTTGCATTTTGTTTCCTTGCAATTCGATGTTATTTACCGCTGCACTTGAAAACAACATGGGGAAAAAATCGTAAAAGGATTGGATCGGATCGAAAAATTTCTCGATCCGGATCGGGATCTTCTAAGAATCTCGAGACAACGGATCGGATTGGATCGGCAGAGCTTGACAAATGATCGAGAAGGATCTGGATCGGCCAAAAAAACAAAAGATCCGGAACACTGATTGGGAGGGGTATGAAAGTTTCGGCGGGGTTTCTGTATGCAATTTGTTTGGACATTGCGCATTCCCCTATGTTCACCACTATAAAAAAATCGGGGGGGGGGGGGTGGTAAAAAACCCTACCCCCCTGGCTAGTATGGAAGTTCCTTACTGTATAGGCCTACTTCACTGTACAGTACTCGTCATAAAAAAACGACCCAAACAAACCGTCGTATTGCTAACGGCCCAAGCCACTGTGAGCAGTGTTCCGGAACTTTTCAGAAAAGTTCCGTTCGTTCCGTTCCGCTCCGTTCATTTGCCCCGGAACGGAACGGGACTTTTGGGGGAACGGAACGGCTTTTTCGGTCGTTCCTTACCGTTCCGGCTAAGCCACCTGTTGGCCGCAGTGAAAAGCTGCAAAATTGGTTTTACGAGGTTAGTTCATTTAATTCAAAATTTTAAATTTCCCGGTTTTACATAAAAATATATCAAACCATTAATTATCGGGTTTTTTCTTTCGATATAATAATCGATTTTTATATCGGAACGCACGGAACGGAACTTCTTGAAAAACGGGCCGGAACGGAACGATGAAATTTTCCAGAGGAACGAAAAGAACGCCTTTCCGTCCACGACTGCCGTTCCGAAACATTGACTGTGAGGAAGCCTTGTTGCGGGTCAAAAACGTTCGAAAGACGGAAAAGAGGGACACCGCTCGCACAACTGCCGGGCTGTTAGGCACCCGACGGTTTGTTTGGGTCGTTTTTTATGACGGGTACTGTACAGTACTCCGCACATAAAACGACCCAAACAAACATTCCCATTGCTAACGTCCCATGCCATTGGTAGGAAGCGTTGTTGCGGGTCACAAACGTTTGGAAGACCCACAAGAGGGACACCACTCGCGCAACTGCCGGGCCGTTAGGCACCCAACGGTTTGTGTGGGTGATTTTATGTGCCGAGTACAGTACTCGGCAAAAAAAACGGGCCACACAAACTTCCCTATGCTACCGCCACGGCAGTTGCGCGAGCGGTGTCCCACTTTTTCGTCTTTCGAACGTTTTTGACCCGCAAGGCTTCCTCCCCGAGTATCGTGCGACGTTAGCATAGGGCGGATTGTTTGGCCCTTTTTTTGCCGAGTACTGTACAGTACTCGTCACAAAAAACGACCCAAACAAACCGTCGGGTGCCTAACGGCCCGGCAGTTGCGCGAGCGGTGTCCCTCTTTTCCGTCTTTCGAACGTTTTTGACCCGCAACAAGGCTTCCTCACAGTGGCTTGGGCCGTTAGCAATAGGACGGTTTGTTTGGGTCGTTTTTTATGACGAGTACTGTACTGTACGTACTGTATACTTCGTTCTGCTATAACACATCCAGGGCAGTACCCAGGATTTTGGTTCGAGGAGGGTTATTAAAATTTCGGGGGGGGGGGGGTTAGTACACAAAATTTTTTAACATTTGCTAATTCTCCTATGTTCACAATTATAAAAAAATATTCGGGTTTCTTTTAACCCCTTAACCCCCCACCCCACCCTGGGTACGGGCTTGAATACATCCATTATATACTCCCTTCATGTGCACTGCAAAATTAAGCCTCACGTGGTTGATTTACTTTCATTATGAGGTGAAAAGACTAGCAATCGGTTACGAAGTGAAAGGTAGACCACGAAATTTGAAAGCGAATTTCGCCTTGTGAGAAAAATTTATGACTAACACCTCGTTAGATGAACAGAACGCCATTCTATTGTGGAAATGAACTAGATTTTAAAAAAGGTCATCTCATGTTAATAAGCAGCAAAAAAATTAATTGGCGATCAACAATATCTGGTCTATTTTTACAAAAATTACGAATTCTTGTATAACTGGAACAACAGTTACTATATATCGCTACAGCCTCAACGGAATCAAGGAAATGTGAGCATGAATACTACTACGTTTTTAACTGTGTAATTTTATGCATTATTAAAATAACACATGGTTTCAAACTTCGCAGGTCTACCTTTTATATGCAAAGCGGTTGGTTGAAGTATATCTCAGTACTTGAATAACTGCCAGCAAAACAACTCAAGCTAACAGCCTTCTACTGATACTAACTAACAGGGCACTGGGCAACAATGGAAGTACCTACTGCCAAAGCGTTGCTGCGGGTCACGAAACGTTCGAACGAGGTTAGAGTGGGACACGGCTAGTACAAATGCCATGGCGTAGCAGTAGGCAACGAACTTTACGGCGCTGGGCAACAATTAAATTTTCCACTGCAAAAAGCCTTGGCTGCGGACCACGAACGTCAGAACGAGTATGGGGTTAGACATCGCACGCGCAAATGCCGTAGCAATAGCGTAGATTTCATCTGGGGTCATTCTTCTAAAAGTTATGTGTATTAATTTCATATAGAATGGAGTCCACTTAATTTCAACTCGCTTAACTTCATAATTCGCTTAAATTTATGGTAACGCTCAAGACCCATGTCACTCCTTTTTCAGTCAACTGAGAGAGACTTGGTTTATTTCAACTCGGTTAATGCCATAGCTCGTGTTACTACTTAAAATTTTAATTACGGTAGGGTATCTTACAGGAAAAGTAAGTCTGGTTAATTACCGATCATCGTGCGCAACAAAAATTCCAAGAAATTTTCCAAGTTTTTTATTCAAATGCAACTCATAATAGGAAGAAAATTTCACATTTCATAGCTCTCTGACTCGTGTTTATGAAGTTCCTCTTTCTTGTAAGTTGTATTTGTAGAAAGGGACAGGAAAATATAAAGGAGGAAGTACGCAAGTTTACCTTTAACTCAACGAGTTGAAGTTGAAATGTTTTGAAAAAATCGGCGTATTTCAACTGGCATCGAAACGTAACCTACTCTTTATAATATACTTAATACACTCATACAATGATACAATGCTCTTTTTTATTCTATCAGTATTTCTAGCTGTAACAAATAGGCACATCGGACAGCTTCATAGTCCGTTTATTTCACATTGGATGGTCGGTCTCGAGCCGATGAAATGATGCGAGTTCGACTGTAATATAACAGATAGAATGCTTCACTTTTAGTGCAGCTCCAATGTTAGATGTCCGATTATACGTTCAATTTAGCGGTTAAAGCAACCATTAACTTTTCTGCAGAACGACGTATCGTTTCCCCGTTGTTTCAGAAAACGTGCGACTGGTACGGATTCTGTAACAATCATAAGTTTCTCACTTGAAACGTGAAAACGGTTACGACAGTATCAGTTTTTTTATTTCAACGTTTTCTAACAACATTTGCAAATCCAGAAGGTAACACTTAGCCTTCACTTAAATGTGTAGTTGAGTTTTATCCCTCGTTCCAACAAATGGGAAAAAAATCGGGTCCTTGTGCGCTGCAAAATCAAAATTCCTTTCTCGGTTATTGACGTACAGAAGCAGAAAATCAGGAAAATAATTCACGAAATTAACTCTAAGCTTTTAAAATGTTAACTGCATTGAAGTGCCATGTTTATATGTGGAGGACTCGAAGTAAATGCAAGAAGAAAGCGTGTAAAGGGTATGAACTATGAAGGATGAAATAACTGACATTGAAAGGGGCATGCCTCAAGCAAAAAATAAAAATTTCCCTGGAAATAATGTTTTCCTTACGAAAAGAGTGCTGAAAGCTTTCCTTGTTTTCAATTAAAAACGTTATTCAGCACTTTCTCGCACTAGGCCAACATCTTCCATTCTTCACTCCACTTGGACATGACACTGTTGAATCACAGGAGAGCCTGGAAGAGCTCAAAGAGTTTCAGAGTACGTCAATGTTTTATCGAGAACATCATTACTCGTAACGTGGTATCTGTAGTTCCTTTGAAATACCTGATTTTCGAATCCAGCCACCTTGGCAAACTGAGCATCGCGATCTTTGCCCCATGTCATCTTTCCATCACCATTTCTGGCTGAGGAATGGCGGACGATGTGTTCCACGTCGTATTCTTGTTAATAAAGGGAGTGCTAAAGTGGCGAGAGAAAAAATCGTTCGAGCCCAAATACGTCGAAGTTCAATTGGCCAAGATGGCTAGATCGGTCAACGGTAGGATATGGCTAATACAATTTTCCCACGTGTTTTTGACTTACACACGGAGCCACCCCCGTACCCAAGGGGGGTTGGGAGGGTTTTAACCCACTCACCGCGAAATTTTATTTTATAAGGGGGAACATAGGAGAATGCCACAAAGCCCCAAAAATTGAATATTACCCCCCTCCTTTCAAAATCTTGGGTAACGGCCTGCATGGAGCTGTCCTGTATAGCTCCAGGACAGGTAATTCAATTTTAAGCTGGATAATCTTAAAATTTTTAACATTACTAACAAGCAGAATACTTAATTTACCTTTTATGTAAAATACTGTCTACGGGGTTTTGAACTCCTTGTATTACATAACTTAAAAGTATGAACGGAAACTGCAGTAACTCAGGAAAGCTGAAGCACTCGTCTGTGCTGCGTAAAAGCAGGCAATCGGCACATATAACAGAAAAAGCCACAACTGATGGTACCAGTCGTGATTGCAAGTGTCGGCTATGTAAGGAAAAAGATGAAACCGCTGACCACCTGATTAATGCCTTCAGTAATGTCGCGCAAACCTAATACTAACACCGACATGACAGTGATGACACCAAGATTCATTGAAATCTATGCCATGCCAAAATTGCAAATTACTGACTAAACGAATGTCTTGTTGAAGAAAAGGGAAAAGGTGGTAGCAAACAGAAAGGTAAAATCTTTTGGGATTGCAACATTCAAACGGATTGCGCTCTATAGTATATTGAAACCTATTGCCATAGCCCATGACTACAGAATGGGAGGAAAAGACAAAGACCAATGCATGAAAAAATCGTGACCTAATCGAAGTACGCATATCGTGGGGAAAAGAAGTTCAATAGTCACGGGCCCGATGGGAGCAATCCCAGCGACTTGAAAAAATCGGCCAAAATACCATAATACCAGTGATGCTTCAGAAGGCTAGACAATTAGAAACAGAGCATTTTTTATGGCTGTAGCTTAGTGGTTCCTCGATCCTTGGTTAAAACAAAAGGCAGGACAGAAAAATACTCCTACAAATGTATGCGAGAAAAATAAGTACACCATAACAAACCGATCCAGCTCTCGCGTCAGTCTGTCCGAGCTTTTCTTCAAAGATAGAAACGGTAGATAGGTTTTAACACAAGCAAGTCGCCCTAATTGGATTTTACCGAACATTTTCCAAAAATGTTATCTCGTTTACTGATTAAGTGTATAAGAAGATGAGAACCTCCCAAAACCAGTCACATTATACCATCTTCGACCCAGACACATCTCTTAAATGTCATGAGATTTTTATGTTATTTAATCTAAGCCTTGATGTACAATCACCGAAGGGGGAAGGGCACTTTGATGGACAAATAAAGAGAAATGAAGAGAAAATGGAAAGCCAAATGACTTTACTAAAATGCCCTAATAATGAAATGTTCCAAAGTTTTGAAACATAAAATGCATGTGTTTAAGCAAATTCTTATTTCTGGACAGGGTTCGTATTCACACCAACCTTGAGAATTGAACGTAAGTACATCAAACATAAAAGAAAATCTCAATACTGTTTAACTTGAGGAATTAAACAGTTGTCTCTTTGGAACAGAGTTCCGTGTTATCGTGCTAGCAAGCAATTGAAACCAAAAACTTACTGAGCACTTAATGTTTTTATTAGTCGAAATCTTGCGATGGAAAGACTTTGCCGGCTCTGTTTCTCCATCACTTTCAGACGAATCGTCAACCGGCGACGAATCTGTGCCCTGTTTTCCTGCAGGTCCCCGATGTACACCATCACTTGCGGCCATGACACTTTAGGGCACGTCTCTATTTTGCTAGATTAGTCGGGACATGGGATGGGCCACTCGGTCCCAGGCCTGGGTTGGAATCGTATTCGTTGGGCGGTAATTACATGACAGTCGCCCTAGTACGCATGTATGGGAGTTTAAACAACAAGACGCACGTGTGCCTTCAGTGAATATACGACACTAACGAGTACACTTCAAGAATTGCTGTTGGTTCTGTTTCCAGAGAAAGCCGCTAGGTACTAGCACTATCGGGCATGATTCCGCGACTGAGTTTGTCCAATCCATAGGATACCGATATCTAGAAAGTGAGAATGAAGCTCCTTCATTCTTGGACTTTTGGGACAAGTTTTCTAGGCTCCACAAAAAGACAGATAGACAAACCTCTTTGATCGTTTCCTACTTCACAGAGGAAACCTTTAAAATGGCATCGAAAGAAAAGCCCATCTCAAAGAGGTGAAACGATTTCTGTCCTACACTGCCTGAAAGTCAGACAGGACAGGTCAAATAATATATAGATAGATTAAAAAGAATACTATCGAGCAGACCTGGGCAAAGTCAAGGAAAATGAAAGTCAAGTCAAAGTAAAAAAGAATTTTAGAAATTCAATTCAAGTCATTTCGTAATTTTCTCAGGTCAAGTCAAGTCAGTCTTTTCGGGGTTTTCCCGAGTCAAGTCAAGTCAAATTCAATTCAATTCATTTCAGGACTTACCCAAGTCACTAACCTAATTCAATTCGAAGTTAAAAAAGTAGAAAAATAATTCAAGTTCAAGCTATCTTGTGGCTCGAAAAAAGAATGTGTTTAGTTTTCAGGAACTTTTACTAGACGATTCTATACTATACTTTTCTGTTTCTTTCTTTTCCAAAGGGAACATAGGCATTTACTTGTTAGAGTATCTTGCGAGCGACTGACTCCGTTTTTCTCGGATTTCGCCTATCTTACAATGGTTTAACGGTAACGGAGGCGCTCGAATCTTCTACATTTTTATTAATTGGTTCCCATCAGAAGAAGGTAGGGGATACTGTAATACACGCCCGAAAGGGGAGGATAAACGCCCAAAGCTCACACGTGTTCCTTCTACACGAAGTTGTGCAGGGTAGAAGTTTTTTGTTAAGAAACTTAAAGTCAAATTTGTATTTAAGTCAATTCATTTTTTCTAAATTCAATTCTTGCAAGTCAACTCGTTTGTCAGGTCAAGTCAAGTCAATTAATGTTTTATAGTCAATGGACACAGTCAATTCAAATTCAATCAAAAATAACTTGCCTTAAGTCAAAAGTCAAGTCAATGAACTGACTTTGCCCAGCTCTGCTATGATAGCAGAGCCGAAAGGTTCTGTGGTTCTTCCCTTTCGGCTAATCAGCAATTGGTACCACTTCGGGCCTAGCAAACCGCCCTATGCTAGCGTACCCTGTCACTGGGAGGAAGAATTGCGGGTCACAAACGTTCGAAAGACGATAAAGTGAGACTCCGCTCGCGCAACGGCCGTGGCGCTAGTGTAGGGCGATTTGTTTGGCCAGGTTTTTTTGGCCGAGTACTGTAAAGTATTCATAATAAAAAAACGACCGAAACAAACCATCCTATTGTTAACGGCCCAAGCCACTGTAAGGAAGCCTTGTTGCGGGTCAAAAACGTTCGAACGACGGAAAAGTGGGACACCACTCGCGCAACTGCCGGGCCGTTAGTCACCCGACGGTTTGTTTGGGTCGCTTTATGTGCCGCGTACTGTACACTACTCGGCAAATAAAAACGGGCCAAACAAACCGCCCTATGCTAACGTCCCACGCCACTGGGGCAGTGTTCCGGATCTTTTGTTTTTCGGCCGATCCAGATCCTTCTCGATCATTGGTCAAGCTCTGCCGATCCAATCCGATCCATTATCTCGAGATTCTTAGAAGATCCCGATCCGGATCGAGAAATTTTTCGATCCGATCAAAGCTCCGATCCTTTTACGATTTTTTCCCCGTATGAATTTCAAGTGCAGCGGTAAATAACATCGAATTGCAAGGAAACAAAATGCAAAATACTGCAATAATACTTCATATTAACCAGTAAAATTCTGCTGCCTGTGTCAACTACGCGAGTCCACTTCTAATACACGTTCGGCACAAGCTATCTTCTTCTTCGGCTTTTTGTCTGTCCGCGCCATCTAGCGGGTGAACTGTCGACTGCTACTGTTATTTCGAAAACTTACTTTTTTAACCCGAAAAGCGCTTTTGTTTGTTCGACAATTACTTCTACGGCCGTCAGAGGTCGTGGATCTTTCATTTTCCGAAGAAAAATCGATCCGATCAATTACACAACAGCCCGATCCGATCCGATCAAATGATCGGATCGGAAAGGATCGGATCTGGATCTTTTTCAAAAGATACGGAACACTGCACTGGGGAGGAAGCCTTGCGGGTCAAAAACATTCGAAAAACGAATGAGTGGGACACCGCTCACGCAACTGCCGTGGCGGTAGGATAGGGAAGTTTGTTTGGCCCGTTTTTTTCGCCGAGTACTATACAATACATAGGCTACATACATACATATATTTTCGAATCACATTTCCCATTAGTGCGGTCTTGGTTCAAGCAAACCAGTGAGTACCCTCCAGTGAACCCTATTTTGGGTTACGGACATCAGCTTGGCGGGTGAAATGCCGAGCCGCTCGCAACAGAGATGGGTCCGAATAGTCTTCGCATCTTACACGAGGCCTGCCTACGGGTCTTTTGTAGGTACAGAGTGCTCTGGGTCTGCAGGTCATCTTGGCCTGGAATACCTATGTAGGGAGTCTTTTAAGACCTCTGGCTTGTGAGCATGGTGCTAATTAGCTTCCGAAATGTAACATTGTGGTGCCTTTATGATAATGCACGCTTAAGCTTAGTACACATCTGAGACGGAAGGCGAAAAACGGGAGACGAAGACGGGCGGAAAACACTTTTGTTTTCGACAGGTGTGGCAGGAAGACGGAAGACAGGCGGGAATTCAAACCTTCAATATAGAAATTCTGTTTAATAAAAATATACTCCGATATTGCAAGGTAATAAAATGAATTACATGATAGGTCCGAATGATACTTGTATTGAACATGTTGTGGAAGTTGTAGGGCAAAAAGTAGAAAAACTAGACCTTTTTACGAGACGTTGACTTCATAACTTGATCTTGCCATGGCAAGGCACCACACTCACTCGTGATATAATTTTTAAATGTTTCCCTTGTCTCCTCTGACAGTCTAGTGCGACTGTTAGATGACATATCGCCTCGTATTTCTTCTAACTTAATGAAACTCCTCCATTCGCCAGGGACGATTTTATGAGTGACAGGGTCTTCTTTGTCTACGAATCCAGGTGGACAATAAGGCGATTTCTTCCTTTTAATTTTGTCATCCATTAAGAAGTTATGTAGACAACACGCTGCTTTCGTGAAGAGTCTTGCATGGTAGTTACTCGAGTGTATTTCAGTTTTGAAAATACGCCACCGCGAAACCAATATGCCAAAGGTGTTTTCCACTACCCTTCGAGCTCTAGAAAGTCTACGTAAAATAATATTTTTTAAGTGAAATGTTTCAACATAAAGATGGGATCTTTTACGTACCTGTAGTTAAATACTTTTTTATCATGAGTGAGGTCCTTACCACCATAAGGTTTCATAAAATTCTTTTTCAAGGGAAAGACGTCATCACCAATTAAACAGTAAGGCGTTTTTGCTTCCGTGCATGGGATTTTTGCATCTTCTGCCAATTCGAACCTATTGGCATAAAAGGCTTTGCCGAATTCACTTTTAGGAAAAACAGTACTATCGCCCAGACGTCCTGGAGCTCCAATGTCGACCACTTAGGAATCGATAGTCGGCATCTGCAACTTCCAGTAGCACAAAACTGTAGAACTTTTTATAGTTGAAGTAATCCGATCCACTGTTCGATGGGCATCTTATCCGAATATGTTTCCCGTCCACTGCCCCGAAGCAGTTGGAAAAATTCCACATTGAATAGAACTTCTTCACGGATTCGTTGATGACATCCTTGTTGAGCGGTGGCAGAAATTTCGGTGACAGCAAATCCCAGATTGCCAAACATGTATTGCGTAAAATGAGAGATATCGTAGATCTTCCAACTCTGAATTGGAAAGAAAGTGAACGCTGACTCTCTCCTGTTGCCAAGCTCCGGAGAGTAATGAGCAAGCGCTCTTCAGGGCTGATTGGCGATCGAAATTTTGTAGCCTGTTTCGTGAGTCGGTGGGCGAAGGATGTCAAGCAGGATATAAAACTGTTCCTTATTCATTCTTTTATATTGGAAAAATAATTCGTTGTCGTTGTCCTTCAAGTAACGGAACACAGTGTTGTAGGCGCCGAATTCTTCTCGGAGTTTGTAGAACTCACGAACCCATTTACGTGGTCGCTTTTCTTTTTCGTTCTCTACGATCTCGTGCAACACTGATGTTAGTTGTTTCCTATACAGTGAAACGAACAAAAGAAGGAAAGCGCAGCGCAAGAGGCGTTTGCTTGCCACGTACATTTTAACAACGTACAGCACTTTTTAAAAGTAGCCTTTGTAAAATGATGTGGTGATTTGTGGACGATTCTTGAACAAGTACTGAATAATTTTCAAGTTTGCAATCGGTTATGTAATCATTTCTTTCTCTTTCACTATTGTAAGCTGGATAATTTTACTTTCGAACACCTTTGATAATGACATTCTGAACTAGGCAATACTATTTGCATTTCTCCTCTTACTTTTCAATAACTTTCGAACGTCTTGCTTCATTCCAGTAATGATATTAAAAATTAATATATGTGAAAGCGAATTAAATTTACTAGCTGCGAGGTCGGTGGTTTTTATATAATCCTAGTTCCGCCTTCTTAGTACGGTAAAAGTAACACTATGTAACAAAAGTAAAAGTAACTGATATTAAAAGTAACAAAAGTAAAAGTAACTGGAATGAAAGCTTACTTTCTTTGTTCCTTTTTGTTAGAAATGGTGTCTCATGGAAAAAACATTTTTCTGTCAGTCTGAAGTTTTTAAAAGTGTTAAGCCAGAATTCTTTCGAAAATGTATTTTCAGACAAATTATTTATTCACACAAATAGTACTGTTGAGCACGTAACAGTTAAACCAAAGAACAATAAGAATCACACTTTATCTGAACGTAGCAAATTGTACACAATCTCGTAAACCTTTATACGCGCTAATAACTGTTTGTCCTCTGGAATTTTTTTCATTAAAGAAGTTAAATCCAATGCAAAATGCAGTTCTGCATCATCATGACCAAGTTGCGACTCCATCCCTTGTATGATTTTGTCAATCCTACTGTTAGTCGAAATTTCTATTTCTTTCAGTAGCAGCGAGGGGTCTTTTAGTTTCTTTTTCGTTCCTGTTATGTATACAATGAAATGAATTACGCCAATCTTT
>JAHZNP010000824.1:0-35584 GCA_020615345.1 Triops cancriformis
ATTTAGAGAGAAAGTAGCACGTAGTGAATCCTGTATTGTACACTGCGTTTATTCGCGGACTGAGTTGCCGTACGGATTTTTTTAGTTTTGTTTAGACAAAAGTTGAGTATAACGACAAATTTTGGCGGTATAACTAAAGTTCTACTGAGGTTCAACTTCGCAAATTTGGCACGCGTATATTTACCGCACTGGTAATTTAATGTATTTGTGGTTGAGCGATACCAACACGTTATCAGCTGGAAAAAGTGTGTCCAGGGCACAGAATCCATCCGTCGGAAAGTTGTGTGTGCCGGGCACTTTTTGAGGTGCTTTCGATGGTGTATTAAAGTCGCTCCGCGCCATCTAGTGCTGCAAGAAGCGAAATCATGTGACATTGTTTACAACATGAACGATATTTTCCATTGAATTGGATTTTCAATGCATTTTTTAAATTAAAACGGCTTCTTTATTTATTATGGGTCAAACATTTTCGATACAGTTTTTCCTTCGAGTTAAAGGAAAGATGTTTTCCGGAACCTCAAAGGTGGCTGCGTTTTTTGTACAATTGTGATTGTTTCATTAATATTATGTTTAGTTCCAAATCAAACTATATTCTTCTTGCATTTATCCTTTAGACGAACGCACCCAAACAGTTTCCGACCCAAATTGGTAAAAAGAGAGAAGCTAACCGGACAGTTTCTTTGAAATATTGTTTCCCATAGTATTTGTATTACGTTGCGTTTACAAAGAATATGCGTTCGGAGAAAACAATCTTTCTCCTTATTTTCTCGTCTACACGATGGCCTCGGAAAGATTGAGGTTTTGTCCTACATCTTATGGCATCAACTTTTCAGTAGTACTGATTACTCCAATGAAAATAAACATTAAAATGTCAAAAAGAAGCCACAACTATTTTACATAAATACGCCCTGATTTACTAAAACTGAGACTTCAAAATGACATGCAACTTTCCACTAATAAGGTGGTATTTTAACTGAAGCTAGATTTGCAAAAGGCCTGTCCCTGTGAATATGTCACACAGTGCAAAAAGAAAGTGGGACAGACCGACGTACGAAATTGTCATAAGCCGAAGCAAGCACTGTTACTCCGGCTAAGTTGCAGAGACAGGCGTAGGCTACCCGACGGCTCGCTAAGTCATCTTTTGTAATTATTGTAATTACGATCGCGGCTTCTGGAGAAACTTCATTTTTTCACTATATGGATAGACCAACGTGCAGTAGCACCTAAAATACATCAAAGCTCCAGAAATTACAGCCTATTTCAGGGGCGGTAATTCCCAATGAATACGGAATCGAACGTCTCGATAAGGAGTTTCGAGCGACTCAATAAAAGTTGGCGAAAAACATTCCGGACATATCACCAATATCACCGTTGCTCAAAAGCGTCCGGAATTTCCCAACAAAAGACGCATAATCTTTCACTACGACAACAACCGGCGACACACGTTTTGCGGACCTGACAAAAACTGTTGGAATTTTCCGGGATGTTCTAACAGCACTTTGCTTACAGTGCTGACATTACTCTATTAGACTAAGGTCTTTTCCGCTCTCTTTAAAATTCTCTTCAAGCAAAAATAAATCGCGAAATCTGAAGGCCATATTAAAGCACCTCGATCAGTTTTTTGCACAAAAATAGAAGATGTTCTTGGACAAGGGAATCTTTGATCTACTCAATCGTTGGGCTAAAGTGATCGAACAAAATAGTCCAAATATTTTTGGAAAAAAACGTTACGTAAAAAAATTCGTTTTCAAATTCTCGCTAGAAAGGTGTCCGGACCCAGTGAATGACCCAATATAATATTAATACATTGAAATTAAAGTTACTGTCCAACATTTGTATATAGAGTTTAACTGGTGTCGAGACGCTTTTGTAAAGGTAAAAGCACAAAGTAGGTCTAGTAAAATTTCCATGCAAATTGAGATGTAACATGGAGTCTTTAAGTTGCAGTATTGTGTACGCATTTTTTCAAAAAAGGCGAGTAGCTACTGCCCGAACAAAGGATGAACGTTTCGACTACGGCCATTTTCATTTCAGGGATTGGCTTGCGTCGAGGAGCCATATGTAGAACAGGCGACACCATTAGACATCCAACCTCTTCATAAGATATAGATAAAATTTCCCATTCAAGGCATGGTCTTTTCTGGAAGCGTAGGTAACAATGCTCGTTCCAATAAACGTTCTGACCGTTGGCAAGGCAAGGAGTTGGTTTGCATATGACAACGTCACCATTGTATTTCATTATCCTATGTACCTCGTCATCTTCGCAGGAAGTCTAGTTATTTCTGCGTATAAATACGAATCTCCTTTATGTACGTTTGGGTTCTATTACCTGAGAAAATTGTGGTAAGTAACAGGGATCGTTCTTTGAGTCGTACCACACTCCCTCCGAATCCGAGCAGTCGCATCCACCGTACTTGCCTCCGAGGGAGTTGTACGGAATTTCTTGGAAAACTTGGTTCTCTCCGCAGTACTCTTGCAGTCCTGGAGTGTGACAGGCCCGAGTTTCATTGGAGTACCGCTGACTAGCTGGCCGGCCGTGACAGGGGTGACGGTTGTCTTTCCACATACAGTAGCCATATTGTTGATTCGGGTCGATTAACGGTGGAATCGTTTTCTTGCCGTATCTCTCTTTGCCTCTTTCCGATTGACTCCAATATTCGTATGCGCAGTCTTTGCCCAATGCCCCGCCGCGTAATAGTGCCTTACCGATGGACTTTGGCACCTCTAGAAATATTTGCCCAGCGCTGCACGGTCCTTGGGTACCAACATCATAACACTCTCCATTAACACAGCCCAATGCCCTGAAACGAAAAATTTCTTCGATTCAGTTTAGAAGAACTTTTGAAAGTAACTCGGTTTGTAATAGGCATTACTTACGGATATGGATGTAAACAATTGGCTCTTTCATATATGCAGCGTTTAGCTGATACAGAGTACTGCGAATCACCGCAGCTGAATTTAAATCGGATAGGTCGGTTTGTTGGACAACGGGACGAGTCGAGCACTAGTTTCGACAAAACAGCAGAAGTACATCGGTGTTCTGCCACGTATTCGTCTTCTGGCAAACCGCAACTTACACCTGCAATAGTGAGAGGAAAAACGCTACTAGGATGGAGACCAATCCAAGACAGAAATACAGTGGAAACCGGTTACAACGAAATCGAAGGGACGAATCGATGCAAGCCCTTGCGAACTAAGGTAACACTGAGCCCCAGAACTCGAAATAACTACTGGCTATCTATGAAATATTGGTTGCATATGATGTTACATAACAGGTACGGGTGTAAAAACCGATAGAATTTTCGTTGGCGACGCCCTCGCTGGCTGCTTTTCCTCAATCTCTAATGTCCGTTAGAACATTCGGGATTAATCCACGAGGCGAGTTTTTTCAACACATTCTCCGGCGAAACCCTACGAATGCATGTAGCGTATCCCGTCCGTTCGAAACCTACAAACGTATTTAGGGTTTTGACTCTGCATTAGGGCTGGCAACGGCTCTGCTCATTTTCTTTCCGAGCCGAGCCTTGAGCCGATAATCTTAGCCGAGCCGAGCCTTGAGCCGGTACATGTTTTAAATTTGTCTATTCTTTATAGTTCTATTATTTATTTTAAAATTTTTTAATATTTGATTTTTCGGAAATTTGTTCAGCTTAAAAAACTGTTCAGCTTAACCAATTCAAATTGTCAAAACTAGAGGTTACACAAGAGAACCACAAAATTAAGTCACTGTCCATTAATCCTTGGTTATACCATCATGTAAGTTAGCAGTAAAATAGCTCGCTGTAAAGATTAAAGTTATAAAAAACGAATACAAAAACGCAAATAAAAAAAACGCCCGATCTATCACTAATCTTTCGAAATGCGCCCAACAGGTGGCAGAGCTTGTCTTCCAATGAAGCAACGAGACCCTTGTGCTTCCGTAGAGAAATTACCTAATCATGGCAAGTGTTTTAAGCGAGGTTCACACTACAGTCAAAATCAAGAAAACCATGGACTGGAGGCGTGGTTTCGCTGGTTCGACTGACTGGTCCCGTTCAAATGAAATTGAATTCGGGCTCTTTGATTGGTGGTATCAACACGTTCTCCGGCGAAACCCTAAGAATGGGTTTAGCGTATTCCGGCCTTCAAACACTAAAAGCGTATTTAGGGTTTTGACTCTGTATTTGAGGTAGGAAGGTTAGCGACATGGCCACTTGGAGGGCTGTTGTAAAGCGTGGACTGACAAATCACGTGACTTTATTTACAACATGGAGGATATTTTTCATGGAATTGAATTTTTAATACATTTTTTCCAGTTAAAACGGTTTGTTTCTTTATTATGTATCAAAAATTTTTTTAGATAAAATATTCCCTTCCAGTTGAAAGAAAAAGGCTTTCCGAAACGTCAAAGGTGGCTGCGTTTTTTATACAACTATAATCGTTTTATTAACGTAATATTATTTCCAATTAAAACGAGTTTCTTCTTGGTTTCGTCCTATGCAGGAATATTACCATACGATTTTGGTTCCAAATTCGTAAAGGGAGAAAAGCTAACCAGACAGTTTCTTTGAAATATTGTGTCCTATATTATTGGTATTTCGTTGCATTTACAAAAAATATACATTCGAAAGAAAAACAATGTTTCTCCTTATTTTCTCGTCTACATGATAATTGCAGAAAGACGTAGGTTTTGCTCAACATTTTATGCCATAACCTTTTCATTACTCCTATGAAAATAAACTTTTTAAAATGTCAAAACGTTTGATATAAATACTCCCTAATTTACTAAAGTGTAGACTTCGAAACGACATGCAAATCTTCAGTACTAACGGTGGAATGTAATTAAAGCTAGATTTCATAAAGGTCTGTTTCAATGGCTTGTCCCTGTGAATATGTCACACTGGGAAAAAAGAAAGGGGACTGCCGACGTACGGAAGGGCATAAGCCGAAGCAAGCACGGTTAGTCCGGCTAAGTTGCAGAGACAGGCGTAGGCTACCCGACGGCTCGCTAACTCATCCTTTGTAATTATTGTAATTACGATCCCGGCTTCCTGGGAAACTTCATTTTGTAGTATACGCAAGGATCAATGTGCCCTAACGAACAAGATATTTTAAAGCTCCAGAAATTATAGCGTATTTCAGAAAAGCAGTAATTTCCAATGAAAACGAAATCGTACGGCTCAGTAAGGAATTTGGAGCGACTCAATAAAAGTGTGCGAAACACTTCCCGAACATGTCACCAATATACAAATGATTCATATTCTACCGATTTATAATCAAAAATAGCCTAAAAACATTATTATAAGAATATCCCTTTTCGTAGATGAAAGCTTCTCAAGGTATAAGGTCTCCATTGCATACATAGCGTATATCAGTTTAGTATGCGGTTACGAGGTCGTAAGGCGTAAGAAATGTTAATTCTGCGCCCCATAGAGGCGCAGGATTAACATTTCTTACGCCTTACGACCTCGGTGGAAATAGGCCCTTAGGCGTAAGAAATGTTAATCCTGCGCCTCTATGGGGCTACTTTCCATCATTCACTGAGAAAAGGCGGAGTCAAACTGATTACAAAAATAGCTCACCATGCTCTTCATTTGTTTACAGCGCTCACCATAGCCCAGCCCCCTTCTTTCGAAGGGAAAAGTTAGGTTGACCTCGGGAAAGGCCATTGATTTCCCCCTTCTTTCTTAGCACACCCTTAAACCACCCTTACGCCTTACGACCTCGGTGGAAATAGGCCCTTAGGGTGCCTTCAGATTGGAGGACTAAGAGGGTTTAAGGGACTAAGGCTTAGACTATGGCTGGTCTAAGGGATAATTGGCGAACAGTGGCCTTTTTTTACTGTTTGCTAAGGAAAGCACGGATAGAGAAAGGGGGCTGGGATTGTTTACATATTATATCCTTCCCTTCGTAATTTCCCACGGTGTGTTAACTACTCAGGCCCCGCCTAGCCTCCTACCTGTTGACCGATAGTTATGTTGTGGCCTAAGAGTGGACTAGGCTTAAGGCTCTTAGTCCTCCAATCTGAAGGCACCCTTAGGGTGCTTTCAGATTGACGGACTAAGAGGGTTTAAGGGGACTAAGGCTGAGACCAAGGCTGGCTCAACAGTTAAATTGATGAACAATGGCCTTTCTCTTCTGTTAGATACAGTTGTCAATCGCTGAATGTTACAAAATTGGACTGCGAAAAAGTGACAAATGCCTCCATTTTCGTTAATTACTTAGTTCCCGCCTACCTGCCTAGCTGAAGACAGATACTCATGTTGTGGACTAAGGAGAAGTCTAGCTTAAGCTGCTTAGTCCTCCAATCTGAAACCAGCTTGAGTGTTTGAAGGCCGGAATACGCTAAACCCGTTCTTAGGGTTTCGCCGGAGAACGTGTTGGGTGGTATATTACAGTAGCACCGCCCCATCTAGTGAATGCATCAGCGTGGGATCTTTGTTGCGATGTGTGTGACTGGCCACATTGCCAAGCAAAGCTGTATGAACAACATGCATGAAACTTTGGCTTTTGAGAAGATAATTAATTAATAGAACTGTGGCTCGTTGCCAAGAAACGTCTGGCAAACGTCTTCGCAAGAAAAATCATGCGATGAGGAAAGCTTTCGTAAATATTCCCGTCCCTATCTACTGAATAAGCATACATGTAAGCCACCCATATTTACTGAATTAGTATGATAACGTTGTACATTGCAGTCAAAACAACGGCAACGCGTCGCCTTGCCTCACAAACGTGGCGTTGCCAGTGCGCGTAGTCTGCAACAGAAAACTTCATAATACTAATTCAGTAAATACATTATTCTCTATCACCATACTCGATCCCTGTCTGTTGCATGTCTCTTAAAGTAATAGGTCTATCTCTTACCGAAACCTTATTGAACGGTTAAGTAACAACTGAAGCTGTCGTTACAAGACTGAGATCTATAACCGTTACGCACCTTTGCCATTACGAATAAGAACCTCTTGGCTCGGTACTCCTCTTCGTGTAAATTCCGGGCAAGGTCCTTTGTCGCCAAGAACGTAGCACTGCCTATGTCCATGTGTCCAGTACACGTAACTCCCATTGGTGGGACAAGGTGCTCGCTGACATCGGATTGTCTTTTCTGGGTTGGATACGGCCAGCCATTCGCCTTTTCTGCACGGACCCTATTATTTCAAAAAAATCGTCAAGTGTATCCATTATACCAATTGCTTTGTACTTGGGTGTGAAGACGGTAGCAGTTACCGTCGTCAGGGTAATACCACATCTGGTCGGCTGGGAAACAGTCACATTCACCGTAGATCTTGCTGTACTTGTGCCGCCTCGGCTCGTAGGCGTAGAAGGCTTGATTCCGCGGGCAGTATTCCCGGAATCCCACAGTTTGGCAAGTTTGAGACTCGTTGGAGAAACGCTGGTTAGAAGGTAATCCATGGCAAGGATGATTGGATTTCTTCCAAACGCAATAACCGTAACTAGTCTGGTTTGCAAAATTCACCAATTTCTGTTGGAAATCCACTTCTTGATACTCGTCCGCGTCACTGCACAGGAGCTCACCAAACGCCTCACCGCGAAGCAATGTTACGTTCAACTCCGCTGGGATACGTACGAATGCCTGGCCATTTTTGCACGGTCCTTGCGTACCTTCTAGGTAGCAATCGAGTTCGCAACGTGAAGGTCTGAGAATACAAAAATGTTTGTTGATACGAAGATCTATTAAGTTTGATTAAACTTACAGGTACTGCTGTAGGCACTTGCCTGTCCGTGTTTTATTGGTAGGAAATGTACGTGGCGAATCACTATCAGTCGCTTGTACACTAGCGATAAGCAGCACAATCGGCCATAGCTTCACTTTGAACAATCTCTTCATCCCCGGAATGTGGTGTGGTAACTTGTCAAGCTTCCACCGTCACTGTTTCGTTCCAAATGTCTAGAGAGCGTTTTGTATTTGCTCTCATGAAGCTGACGCACGTACTAAAGACTATAGCTCCCAAACTTCTCTCCGCCCAATCGCAATTTAGTAAGACAAAAGCTAAGTCTTCAAATCGCCGTTCAAAATTCACTACGTGTGTTTGCAAGAAATAGAGCAAATTATATGATTAAAATTTTAGTCCGCAATTAGTTCAACTGCATTAATCATACTGGAAAAGTAGAAAAATTTCAGATGAACGAGGAGGCTGGTGACGTTAGAGAGGAATTATAGATTTTTCACTTTACGGCGACTGTGTTATATGTCAAGTTGTAATCTGTGTACGGTACTGTTTCTTTTATGGATTTGGACTTGCATTCTCTGGCGGTATGAAGGGTTGGATTTAGATTTGTCATACAAAAAGGAAATGTCAAGCTCAAGGAAAGAAAAATTGTTCAAGGGTTTTGTTCAAGCTCATTTTTGTAAGCCACAAGTCTAGATTGCACACATTTTCGTAAGGAAGTAGGAAACGTTCAAACCACAGTATCCGAATTTATTTATGTACAGGTGACACGGTTTTTGTCGACGAATTGCAAAATATCAAACCACACTAAAAAATACAGTGGATGCCAGAATAGCGATAAGTAGCGAAAATAACTTGGAAAACAAGTCTTTTGTCGCAATTTCCCGTCGCAGCAAAACCGCAATGTTCGCTCTGACTCAAAGCACGTCATATGGCTCAAGTCAAGACTTGATAAACACGTAGGTAATATCACGTCCTTATTGGAACCCATACAGAAAGAGATCCAATCACAGTGACTGACGTTTGTACATGTATACGTCGCAAGTTTTTAGTGTAGTATTTTTTATTATTTCTTTATTTCATAGTTCGTCGGTTAGAGAATTCAGTTTAGTGCGAAGAATGTGTCCTAACGCGAGAACACTTAGATGCGCACTCATTGTTGCCTTTCTATGTCAGGCACAAGCCAATGCTGAAACTGAACCTGACTACGAATATCATCTTAAAATGCAAATCCCAGTTGGGTGCAATAACACTTTTTTCGTCCGCCTGTGCAAGGAATTGGAGTTCAATAATACGTTCGAGGAAGAGCGAAACGAAACAATGACTGCATTTGACACAGTAGTTAAAAAAGCTTTGTGGGGTACTTTCGACATTTCGCTGGACGACGATGTTGGATTCGAGTACGGGAACCAGTGCCCTTTGTTAAGAAAGACTAAGCAGCTCGAGACGACCAAAGAAAACGTGGGTTGGGCGAAAGGCCAATTGATCATTAAATCAGGCAACGTTTCGCTAAGCAAGGACGAGTTTTGTATTGATATCCAACGAGACGGAGACACCGTCGCCATTTCAGTACAAGCCTGCGTAGAAATCGTTCAAATATCGATTCCCAAGTGCTGCTCAACTGGACAAGCAATGGATCGAAACGGTTCTTGCGTACCGAGCAATGTACTGGGTACTTCATTGCCCATTCCCTACCTTGATGTTCAAACTGACTCGTACCAGCTCCTGGATCCCAGTCACGTAAACGCAACAGATGGCGCAACACTCGCAGGCGAGGGCGAAGTGGTTTCCTTAAACGGCACCGTTAGTAAAACCGGCTCATCAATGTTTGTAATCACGGCGACATCCAACGGAGAGACTACTCTGCATCTCATGCAATCTGCATTATTTAAACAAGAGTTTGGCTACCACGAGTACTGCATGGACAAAGTTGAAAGTGAAAGCCACGTGGCGCCAAAAATGGAAGACGAGCACACTGTTATGGTCAAAGTTTGCAATCCTTGCCGTCAAAGGCGCTGCGTCAAGAGATGCTGCGCGGGAAAGTTCTACGTCAACGCTTCAACCGGCTTTTGTGAAGCATATAACTTGAGCTTGCCTCCAATGTCACTCAGCTTCGAGGACGATCAGCGAGTATCCTACATCTCGACCGACTATTTGGAATTTCCCTACGCTATAGGAAGCGTGAGGGGCGAAATTGTTGACTCTGCGTGGGACGTAACGCTAGCACAAGACAGGAACGATTTCTACATTCAAAAGGGCTCTGGATACTTACGAGCACCGAATCATTTGTCGAAGGACACGCTCGTACGAGAATACTGCATTGACTACTTCGTCAAAGACGCCGCTCATTTTACAGTACGTACACTAGTTCAGAAATATCGATTTCTATTACCTGAGTTTGCTTCGATTATTCTAGGTCAAGGCCTATTTTCGTGATCCACCTCTAAACGAGTTCGAAATCCTGACATTACGAATCTACCATTGGTTCTTGTTCATTTCTTGTGGATTTTTGGCAGCCACGTTCTTGGTTTACGCCTCATTGAAGAAGTTACGCAACCTACAGGGCATCATTATGATGAGTCTGGTAGCGTCCATGAGTCTCAGTTATTTCTGCCTTGGCTACATCCAGTACCGAGGCGCCTTCCTCAACAATGCCAGTTGCGTCGCAATTGGTATGCATCGCCTTTGCGAATACAATATTTTTCCCCGTTATATTTAATTATTATTTGTTTTACTTTTGTCCGCTTTAGTACTATTTATTTGGTTTTTATGTTTTCATTTGTTTTCAGCAAGCTTTACTCATTATTTTTTCGTTGCGGCCTTCACCTGGATGACTATATTATCCACGGATTTGTTAAGTAAATTCAGGTAGTACTTTATTCTCTTTCTCTATTTTGGATGAAGGATATTTTTGTAAATTAGTATAATTTTTTTACATATTTCAATAATAGACGCGTCCAGTTACCGACAGCAAAGAAAAACCTGCAAATCTATAGAAAAACCTTACTTTATTCGGCCATTGGGTGGGGCCTTCCTTTATTGTTTGAAATCATAACACAAATTCTCAGATGGTATCCGGAAGACGACCTTCCTTTATGGCTGATCAAACCGAGATTTGGTCAACTAAGGTGCTGGTTTTCAGGTAAAAAAAAGGAAAATGTGAAGAAAAATATAACTTTTCAAGTTCTCATATGAAAAATGTCTCACTTTTTCTCACTTATTTCATGGCTAATTTGAAAATAAGTACTAGTATTATTAACTGTCCCATTATTAATGATCTTTTACATATTATTATCTGTGTTTGGTTTCAACAGGCCATACAGAAATTACTGCATATTTCTACACGCCTCTGGGGATCTTAATTGGCATTAATACCGTGAGTTTCATTTGGGCAGCCGTAGCGTACTATCGTACCACGGTTTCGTCTCAAGTTGGCGCCGTTCCAGGAGGTCAAAAGCAAATTCGGAAAAGGTACTAAAACGATAACTTAGTTCTACGTTCTGTTAATTAAAATCTGTGGAAGAAATATGAATACCTTGGATGACGGGTTTGGCATGTTACAGGTTGTTTACATCGTTGAGGGTGTTCGTCTTGATGGGCGTGTCCTGGGTGGCGGAAGTCGTCTCCTTCGCAATCGGTAGCACTACCTGGAGCATAGCGACCGACGTCTGGAATATGATGCAGGGAATTCTCATATTCTGGATGTTTGTTTGTAAAAAGGACGTTCTGCGTATGATTGAGAAGAAATTGCAAAGCCTGAAGAAATCCGTGCAAGATAGATTTAATTTGCCCTATGGATCTACTTCTGCGACTACAACGAACACGGAATCATCTTTGGAACTGAAAGTTTTTCCCCCTCTAGCGGGTATATCCCGTACCAAAAAGTAAGCGGTTTTATAGGCTAATTAACCGTTCCCATACTGCCACATTAGAACTGTTTAATAACTGTTACCATCCGGTTTTCTGAACGTTGACAGTACGTTAGCACGACAGTGAACACCCCGTTAACCAACCGTTGAATATGCTTTGCTTGCGTAGTTGTACGACAGTATATTACCCGTTCTCTCCCAGATATCTAGTTCAACACTGATAAGGCATATTTTCGCGTGTACTGGTCCGTTGACCAGCTTGCATAACGGCGTTCATGGTAGACAAGAAAATGAGAACAACGCAAGAAGCCTTACAACTTGACGCGGTATACCTGCGCGGAACGAACCGTTCACAATAAAAGAGCCGTCCTGATGTACTGTTTACAAACGTGAAACCTATTTGGAAAATCACAAATCATTATGTAAATCCGGAAGCTAATCACTGTTTATACTCATCGCTTCCAAATAACTGCATTGATATGAATAATAAAAATTAAGTTAAATTAACAGATTACAGTCACTCCCTTCTTTACTAGTATGTTGGTTTAAATATCCAAATAGATTGTGTCACGCAATATTTTTTAAAACAATACCGAGAAAAAACTGGTATACAATAATTTCATCAAAATTTCTTTACGTTTAAGATTTCAATGTATCAGTTACGAACGATTTTCCAATTAGGAACTGGGATATATGGTTGAAAATATTACTGAAAAAAGTCGTAGGAAATAAATGATGCTGTATTGAGCTTCAAAATAATTTCACTTTTACAATATAAAAATAATTTCACTTTTTAAAATACAATAATTTCACTTTTACAATAAAAATAATTTCACTTTTACAATAAAAATAATTTCACTTTTACAATAAAATAATTTCACTTTTACAATAAAAATAATTTCACTTTTACAATAAAAATAATTTCACTTTTACAATACAATAATTTCACGTTTACAATATAAAAATATTTTTCCCCTTTTACAATACAAAAATAATTTCACTTTTTACAATATATAATAACGAAGAACAAGAAATAGGACGTTTGCTTACAAACCAATGACTGTGGGTGGGCTTTCCAACCTCTTCCTCGTTCAACTGGGCTGCCCGACCACAGTTGGACGGAAACCGTTTTTTGAATGAGGCGCGTTGCGATGAACGGTTCCTTTGCACGCCAAAATAGCCGTACTCCAATACCGAGCTGACGCCAAAATGAGCGTCTTCCAAAATGACCACCCCGTTCTTGTCGCCAAAATGTGCCTATTGTCGAAGGAGTATTAACGGAGGTTACAATGGTGTAAAGCAGTGGCTTAAAGTTTCCTATGCCAAATGAGGAAGACTTAAAGACATGTGTATTTTTCAGAAATAAATTTGTTCCTTTTTCCATTAGACAATGAATGTTTTCTTTATCAGACAATGAAAGCACCTTCAAAACTCAGTACTCTTTATCCCTCTTGGCTTCAACTGTCACCGCCCGTCTTGACCTCAGCCTGTGTTAAGCCCCGCCTCGTATTGCCCAACGTTGGTCTCAACAACGATGATCCCACGAACAAGACAAGTGGGGCTAATTACTTCCAGAAGCTGCCGAAGTCAAGCTTGGCTCATACACCAAGGCAGCTTGTTACAAGTTCCTTTATTTAAATGAGACTTCTGATGCATTATTTTGACCTGTAGCCTACAAAGCGCAAAGACGCAAGACGCGCTACAACCAAAGCACGTGGTGTAGCGCTAGCAGTCGTACCCATTCAGTACGTCGCAGTTCAGTACCCATTTCAGGGTACTGAATGCAAAGGATGATAATTAAAAAGGACGAAAAAAAAACTATTCATTAACCGGTATCAACACAGGAATCAAAGATGTTATTGATTTATTTTAATGCTGTGTCGGAACAAACAGTTAAGATACATTTTCATAACTTAATCAAGAAAACTTCATCAGCGAAAATCCTCACCCTGTGGTACCTATTTTGGTTGCGTGTTGCTAGGGCGGAGTGCAGAAAGTTTGACCTATGTTAATATTTGTAGATTTGAGTAATGTTCAGTTTTGGACCATTACCTGTAGTAGATTTAATCCATTCTAGGAAGCTAGAAATTCTGGTTACTCTAACGGTTGTGCTTTCTCCGCATGCAAGAGAATATTCGCCATTAACACCGACAAGTTTCGCCCTGTTGTAAGCGGGATCATACCATGTCACTAATGCTCCGCCGTCTTTGTCCTAGTGATCCAGTATTTAGTTCCCAAGCATAGAATGAGAATAATTTGTACGCTTATTATTGTTTTGAACATAAATGGAACCATCAAAGCCAGTTGTATTTGATGGTATTATAAAATAAGAGGTGGATGATTTGGCTATGCACCAATGTTCTGGATTTTTTAAAAAAAGATCCGGTCAGATCCGATATGAACAGCTGAACTGACAGATCGGCGCGGTACCGCAAAATGGGAGGGATTGGATCTATTTTATTGACGATCTTTTACTGATCAAAATAAGGCCACCTAGTGGGCAGAACTTAAAACTTTTCAGACCTCGTTATATTTTAATCTCTTAATAATTGTCGGAGTTTTTAATTAACAAAATGCTCGGATCTAATCGGACCGGATCTTTCCCGATCCGTGTCTACTTTTATTTAAAGTGGCTGAATTTGTTCGAATCGGATCGATAAAGTTGACGAATGATCGATAATGATTGAAGAGACGCCCAAAGAAAAGCTCTGGAACACTGCTATGTTCACGTTATTTTCATTAGTTTAATGCATGGTTTAATGTTACTTACGCAAGGGCCGGCTTGCTCTGTCTTGAGGCAAACTGTTTTACTTGAGAAGGGAAACGTTTCGCAGTCCGCGTTACTGTCGTCCAAAACGTTCATGCGGGTGTACGTTAACGAAGTATTTCCAACAGCATTGTTTCCCCATCCTGTGAGAAAAATTTTGTTTCAGAAACTTGTATACATGGTCTGCTCAAAAAGTTTCCGACCACAATTTTTCGTTCCTAACAAATACAGCTAGAGAGGCGTGGTTTGGTATATTAATACGTTGGCAGGCATCTCTGATGCATCTGCATGAATTTTATCCTGCGTGCAGACGCTGTCATTCGTCGACAGACCGCCGCAGACGTTCTATTGCCGAACGCAAGACTTCGCGATGGGAACTTCTTGTCCTTGTACACCTTGCTGCTCAGCGCTTCGTAAATTTAACAGAACTTTTTACTTTGGTGGACTCTTTTTTACCAGTACTGCACAATCCAATAAGACATCATACCTGCGACATTCATCTGGGATGAAGCTAACGGGTCGTCTGCTGCGTTTATCGGCAAGCAAACTGTTTCAACTGAACTTGTCATCTTCAAGGGCGTGTCCAGTTTGATTAAAGCGATATCATTTTCGGTAACGGGTTTACCGTCGCTCACATAGTCAGGATGGACGATAACTTTTCCACTGCTGCTCTGTAAAAGAAACGTCGTTTGCGTCAGTAAAATGACAAACCATTAAAAACAACAGAATAACATTTGCGGCATCGAAATGAGCGTTACTTGAAGTTCACTCGCAGTACTGTCAACACGACCGGCTTTCACCACAAAGTCTAGGCCGACCTGCTTTTCGGCACAGCTGGCCGCAGTAACTACCCATTGCGGATGTATCAAAGCACCGCCGCATTTGACCTGAACAGTCGTGAATGTTACTTGCCAAGGGAACTGATCAGGACTCGCAGCATAGGAATCGCCATTTACTCGAAGCTGGGTTGGGTATACGAAAATAAATCATACATTCTACCACTTTAGGCTTCTTGAGCATGTCCATTACCGATTTTAGAGAGGTTATACCGCAATTGCACGATGCTTTGGTGGTCGTGGGAGGCGCAGTGGTGGTAGTGGCGCTGGAAGCACAGGATCCTCCGGAAATGCCCAACCTCCTCAAATAGTATTCCGGTGCTGTTGCTTCAGCAGTTGCGCTTTCACGGCAAGGGAACACTTTCTTGGTGAGTTGGTTAATAGCTGATCGAAATGCTATAAATAATGTGAAGTTAGAAACAATAGGAACCTTTTGTCTATCGGAATAGGTTTAAAAAATACCAAATAGTCCAGACCAAAGTGAGCGCGAGGTTGCTTCGTCAGTCTTCTTGGCATCCTGCTGAAATGGGTTCAATTTTTAGGCAAAGTTAGCCACTAATTTTTAAGAACATGAAAAATTTAAAATATCTTTACTGAGAGACGGTAATTGGGAATCGCGAAACACACCGCGAACACCGACACAGCAAAGATGCCAATCACAAACTTCTGCACCATTCTTCCAACGTCGGTTGAAGTTCGCTGCCAAGTTCACACTACAAGCACAGTATCGTCTATTTCTTATTTATATATACGACAACGTTCTAGCATTCAGCCTATTTGTACGTGTTGAACAGCTAAGACGTTCTATTCGTAACCGTAGATTTGCCCCTCACGACGAACCCGGTTTAGCGCATAAATTAGATTCATCTTGGCCTAAATTTCCGACTCCAGATCGTGACCTCCACCGCAACCGCCACTTACCCTACAACTACCGTTGTCTGTATGTGAGAGAGCTTGTTCGCAGGGTAAATGACTAAATAGAAGCAACATAGGAGTTTGAACTCCGAACCTTCCCCAAATTTTTTTCTTTGCAAAGAAGCATTCTTCTAATCATTTTCTCCCCATTTCCCCGTGTATTCTAGCTTCTTAAAGATGCCAGCTCATTAATCGCTTTAAATGAAGTGTTTGCAATTCTTCTGCGCATTTCCTAAGCAGTTACAGTCTTACCACGAAAGTTTCTCAATGAGACTGTAACTGCTTGTAAAATGGAGATTTTTATTTTTAGCAATAATTCCACCCTACGATAAGTTTGGTATGTTAGAAAGCCTTTGTCGGGCCATTTTCTGTGCTTTGGCTACATAACTTATGTTAGGCACTTGCAATACCGTTTGTCACAGGGTTTCTTTCCTACCGCGGGGTCCATGTAGCAACAGGATTTGTACCTGCGATACAGGTAGCTTTGTTCAACTGGTACCTTTAATAGGGTATGGGAACTGGAAGAACCAGTGCGAGTTCACTTTACCAAAGTGGAATAACCGACCATTAACAGCATACTCTAGGTCAAAGTGGAATTCTCGGAAAGAATCAAAGCTAGACTACACAGTTTTCCGGTTTTCCAGTTTTACCATAAAATATACTGTTATCCGTAACAGTGCGTGAGAACGATGTGCAGCCTGTAGTCGTTCCTATTGGCGAACAAGCAAGCAATCATGTCCCCTACGTCCCAGATGGTCGTTTAGAGGCCCCGTTCTTCGTAAATCCGTAGATTGCCTACCTATAGGTCTCTTCGTTCTTCGGCGACCATCGTAAACTCAGAAAAGATAAGCGAACGCAATCAAAACAGCTGAATTCACTGAATGAATTAATTGGCCTACACAACAATAAAGTTTACTTTGTATACGAGGAAATTTTTCAAGTATTTTAACAGCAGAGAAATCGTAAAAGGATAACGGAAAAGTCGTTTTCACCTTAATTAAAATTAACAAGCCGGATTCTTTAATACTCGGGTCTCATCTTAAACTGCCTCAGTTTTCTGTTATTCTGAAGCGAGTGACAATAAAATCACTTGAATATTTTTTGCATGGCTCCTCATCTGTCGCTGGAAACGAAGGGACGAATCGTAGGCTTGAAAGAAGCAGGAATTTCAACAGTGCAAATTGCGAACCAACTAGGTGATAGGCCTATATGAAAGTTTCCTGCCTCAAAACTGTGATTTTGCCAGAATGTTCTCATATAATGAAATAAACTTTTACGTTGGCCTAATATTCAGCTGTTTTGAATGCGTTCGCTTATCTTTTTTAAGTTGTTACATTTATTAAAACACACCTAAGTGTTTCTTAAATTATAAAAAAATCATTAAATAAACGAATTTGAATTGGCGGTATCCTTGAGCACCTCTCCTTCCCTAATGGCTTAGAAAGCAAGCTTGTGACGTAGTGAGCTAGGCTCGCTTTACGCGGTGAAAGGTGCCAACGCTGTGAGCTGTACGCCCCTTTCCCAGAGTTTTTTTTGGCTCATGACTGTACATAAAAACATTCATTTTTTCTTACGATTTCTTAGAGTTAGTTTATCATTGCTCTACTTACGTTCTCTAATAACTCGATCACCAGTCGTAATCCGGGACTACTATTGGACAGGTGGCAAGCACTAGGTTAGCACCGGAGCACAGGAGTTCCGGGTTAGGTTAGTTACACTGTAAAAAAAGGCTGTTAAATTTACCATACTTTTACTCTGAATTCGACGTAATTCTACGCAAAATTCCTTGCAATATTTTTTTACCATGTATGTTTCGGTAAAATAACACTGATTTCAGTGCATATTTACACAATTTCGCAAAGTAAAAATAAATATTATGAATTTTGTGTAAATTTATCATACCTTTCTGTATATTTGCAAGAAAATATCGTAAATTCACACGCTTAATACTTGTTAAATGACAAACGTTTGTGTAATTGATTTCCATGTGACATTCTTAGTAAATATACATTACTTATTGTAGTTCTACACATTTTCGTCATATTTTAATTACATACATTTTGTGTAAAATTACGATGTCCTTGTAAAATAATTTCTTCTACTTCACTTGTGTAAAGAAAGTTGTATTTTTACTCCATATGTATGTACTCTTATTACTATAAAAAGTATTACTCCTTATTTCAATTAAAAAAAACAATGTTCGATTCAAATAGGGCAATTACTTATCAAAACAACAAGTATTCTACTAGAAATTTATGAAGATACACTTTTAAAAGTACAACAAACTGAGTTATATTATTTCTGTACGAAATTGGTAAGAAGACGCAAGAGGATAGGAATATTAGCACAAGACTCATTATATTATTGTATTGACTTCCTAAATCAGAACATCCATAGCCAAGGCCAAACATTTTTCACCTCTTGTGTTAGTGCCGTATCAATTAAACAAAGAGCTTCGTTCCCCAAATAAAATTTGTCTATAATATTTTGCTCATTCTGCACTAATGTTCAACATAGGAAAGCTTGTTGTATCCCATGCTTTGTACCGAGTACTGTACGGTCCAGCCAACGTTAATTAGAAAATTGTTGCCTGTAGGCACCATTTTCCCTATCGCAGTCGACCTTGCCGTCTTGTCAAAAGGTAGCCTTTCCTTTTTAGAAGACAAGCGAGAAAATCCCTAAACGCCGTGTTCCCAATCATTGCTGTACGCACATGTAGCACGGTGTACTTCAACGAATTCATAACGTGCACATACACGTCCTCTCCATTGCCGATGTCAAGCTTAACTGAAAAGGGAAAGTCTAACGTCCAGAAAACTATTCCAGCGTAGACCAACCCGAACAAAAAATACAGATTTAGAGTGTGGCACAACAGTACTCACCAATGCCTTGGCCGCCCATAGCCAATCAGCGGTATTCCAACGAAACTCAGGCTTCTCACGCTGAAGGACTGCAGGAATATATCGGAGCGCGTCAGGTATTCTACGAACAACCTGACAGTTCGGCGGGGAGTTTCTAGGAGCGTGCTACTGCTTCTCTCTGGAGGAATCTTGGTACGGTCCGATTAGTGCTACACTGTAAAAAATTATTTCGCGAATTTACAACGATTCGTTGTGCAGCAAAAAATTACAAGGACTTTACTGTAAAAATACTTACAAAACTGATTTTTTAACCACGAATTTGTCGTAGAAAAACATTTTAAAGTATTTTTACAGTAAAGTCTTCTAATTTTTTGCTGCAATTGTAATTTTTCTTTTTTTACAGTGTACTTGGCCCAGTCCAGTCCACACAAGTAAAACGAAAAGTACGACGAAGGGAAAACAGACAAAAAAATAAGAATGTAATTTCCTTTAAAAATTATAGAGTTAGATTAACTACATATAAAACTTATTTATAAAAACATTTAATATGTTCAATAACAAATAGAACTGAAATAAGATAAACACAACCTTTACGCTAACTATCCAACCATAACAATCCAACTACCCAACCCGCCCGATGGGCACGAAAATCATACATTGTGCGATTTAAAAAATGTCACTCCTATGAGCCTTAACTCAACAGGTTTCCGTGTTATACTATCATAAACAATTCGACTGTGAAAGGATATCGTTAAATGATAGCACAATTCGTCCAGGTGTTTGCCGAGTAATGCAATCAAGAACACCTAATTGAGTTGTCCCATCATAAAATAATTTTCTTCGTAAACCTTTGAAGCATGTTTTACAACTGGCCTAATTCCAAAGACATTGACTAACTACGTTCCTATTCCCTTGTTGTTTTTTGTGACTTATTTCTACCTACACTGGCGAGATTTGTCCATTTTGTAAGTGGCCATTTACTATTATTTGTCAAACTCTTAAAAACAATCCCTGATAACATTGCAAGTGGCATGTATTACTAACTTTTATTGTTCATTGTATTATCTTCCTCACTGTAAAAGAAATCCAGCCAATTATTGCCAATAAACGGTTAAATAAACCAATAAATTCTTGGTCAACCCAACGAAAGGTAAACCTAACAGCACCGGAAGTTGGCATACTATAATACAAAAAGTTGGCTCAAATAACTTGATAAAATGGTGTTTCTGACGCAAAAGATGCTGCGTAGAATGTCTCTAAATTGACATTATTACACCAATAATTGTTAAGTGATGAACCTACAAATGATTCATACTTACTAGCAAGATGAGTTTTCTTTACTCAAAAGACAGTAAGTATGTTATTCGTTAAATAGGGCAATACATCCCCCAAATTAATTGCAATCTCAATTTTTTTTTATTGCGCAAGTTTCTACATCTAGTGAAAAATTATGCTGGATTACAAAAACACACACAAAAATAAAAATCGACACCACAACAACACAAGGTACAGTACAGCACATAATGCACATATAAGACATAACATAGATAAAGCGCTGGATAATATACTTTTACAGTAATCATAGTTTCACCTTTCCCAATCATGTTACGCTGCCCCTGGCTTTTCTGTGAACCAGTGAGACGAGGCGTGACGATAGGTCAAATCCCAAAACGCCAAAGCCCAGTAATTTCTGTTATGGCGTAATTATTGGTTCGCTATTTGATTATGTTCCGGAAGTGACCGATTTTTATTATTAAAGGAGAGCATCACATGCTCAAATTCAAGTTTGATGAAAGCCAATTTTGGTTCCTTTTGCGTAATGCGCACAATAATTCTTTCGTATCGTGTGAAACAATCAGAGCGATTGGCTAAGGCCGAAATTATCAAAAGCTAGACGACGCTAGCCGAGATTATGTGGCGAAAACACCATTTCGAAGTACAACTTACCCAATATTTAGAAGTACTGACCATTGGTTAATAGGGTGTCCATTCATTAACCGAAAAACCAATTTGGGCACCACTTCTCGGTGCCCATTTTTACAGTGCCTATATATTCGAGCAGAACATAGTTCGAAAATTTATCTTGGAACAAACAACGCCCAGTTGCTACGGAGCGCAATAATTCAATCAAGCCTACGAGTTGTTTTCTAATTTCCTAGAAATGCCCAAGTTGCCTAGAGGAAACAGCTGCTAATGTGCCACAATTATAAATCTTTTGAACGAGAACGAAAAACACTATCTACACAAACGACACGTCACTTAGTCGCCAGACAGGCTAGTGCCTATAAAAGCAATCCGTCTCTTGAATTATTTCAAGAGAAGGTGATAGTTTACTTTCCCCAGTGGTTAGCAAAAATGATCCGAAGTTTAGCGCTCGTCATCCTCGCCGTGACGGCATTAACAGTGGGATTGACTGTTCCAGACTACGTTCAGTCGGTAAAACTAGTTTCCTTTGCCTTTTCTTATTGGCTACTTTTCTCTCTAAAAAAACGTTCCTTTTTGAAATAGGTTGGTACAGTCGACGTGACTTCTTCAAGTTCCGATTGGGCAGTGGTTTCTTGTAATTATTCGACATCTCCATTGTAAAACATGTGTTAATTAAAAATTGGTTTAGCAATCCGTGCTGCTGCTTTAAGCTTCTACGATGGCTCTTTACGTCCTTTCTTTTGTTCACCGTAGGACCAAACCACTACTCAGCCTACAACTGTTACAACTGTGCCCACAACTGTTTCAACGACCCCGGCTCGGACGTGCCAGTGCGGGAAGACTACGCGGCCAGCGGTATTACAGATACTTTAGCACTTTAACAATTCAAAAGACCTTATTATCGTCTTTTCTTTCCATTCGTCGAAGTCTCGATTCGGTGGCAGCATAATTAAAGACACAACCCAGTTTCCATGGCTAGTATACATATCAGACGAAACTGCGTTTTGTTCGGGCTCTGTGATAGACACTGATATTGTACTGACCTCTGGCAGCTGTTTAAAAAATTTGAAAGATGGTCTGCTTTACATCTCCGTTGGCACAACTACTGCTACTATAGATTACGTAATCACAATTTAAAATCCCAAAGTGTCCGACGGCCTTTAAAACTCAAAACTCTTGCATTCCAGACGAAAACGGGCTCAAAACATATTCACCCAGATTTTGAGATCGCTTCTGATGGACAGATCAAAAATGATTTTGCTTACGTTAAACTATCTTCACCCTTCGAATTCAGTGATTCCGTGTATCCGATTTGCCTGCCAGCAAAAGACACAGACAACTCGCTGGTATCTCTTGGGGTTACTTTAACAGGTAAATGTCTTACCCGATGGTATTGATACATTATAAAGTATGCCACTTAACGCTTGAAAAGGTTGGGTAACATATGGTGCAAAATACCCAGCGTTCAATGCGTTAACAGTTCTTGACGGAAGTAAGGCACCTTGTCCTGCAGTTTCCGACCCAACAAAGAAATTCTGCGTCAACGTCGACCGCAACTATGGACCTTGCGTAAGTAACCGACCCTTTTGTTCAAGATATTAGCAAATAATTTGTGCTATACTCTATTAAGGCCGGAGACGAGGGAGCCCCTATATCGTGGTACGATCCGCTTCTCAAAAAGGCGAGACTTGTTGGTACTATTGGACCGCCATATACTACGTGTGGCATTGCTAATCAAGCAGTCCTAGTAAATAGAATTTCTGCGTACGTAGATTGGCTTAAAAGTGACACAGGTAACTCCTACTTACAAAAATAAACTCAAGTTAGTTATAAACCCATGTGAATTTCCACTCCAGGAAGGAATTTCTGCATCCCTTAGTGCGATGACGACTTTTTGGCACCTGGTGATGGCGTGTTTCCTTACGCACACAAATTGAAAGATATTCATTGGGTTTGTAGAAGGTAGGGGCTCTCGTGGACTTTTTCTGATCCTGTAACACCGCTGTACTATTATGTATCGTCACCTATTTTCAATGATGTTTCCCGAAGTACAGTCAGATGATCTTCAAGTATTCACAACACGCTCTAATACATGGCTTTGTGCCACACTCCAAAACAGGAGCGGTTCTCTTTCATGAAAAATTCTAATAACAGTGGTTTACTCAGGATCATGTCAAGCAAAAGTTGGCATGTTCAGAATTCTCCAATAGAGGCGTGGAGGGACGAAAGAAACTTGCGGGGACAGGAAACACGTTTACACTATGTTTAGTTCGGGACTGAGTTCCCCTACGAAGATTTTTGTAGTTTTGTTTAAATAAAACTTGAGTATAGTTTGTATTTTGAGGCAGATTTTTGCGGTATAACTTAATTTCTACTGAGGTTCAACTTCGTTAATTTGGCACGCGTTGCGTTTTTTTGGGGGGTACGCACGGAAATCTGCTTTCCTGGAAGACACATGCAAAGATACATAACCACATGCAAAGCATAAGAAATTAACGGAGAATAAATACATTTTACAGCGCGATGTAAAGCAAAATAGCAGCATAATAAAATCGACACTACAAAAACACAATTTTCAGCGTTTAATAGAAGGCACAACAGGTTGAAGGAGAATAAAACAAATATACAACAGCTTAAACAAATAATGGCTTATAAAATTATACCACAATGTAACACAAAGTACACAACAAACATACAAAACAACATACAAAACCCTAAGAATTTAGACGTGTAAATTGTCCTAGCTTCCACTTCTGGTGAGGCAACAAGTGAACAAAAAGACTTTGCTTTCAATGACGTTGTTTGAATGACGTCAACAACGCTTATGGTAACACCTTTTACCTTACCTGATCATTGTATGACGAACCAGGGAGTTCAGGCGTAATAACTATAAGTCAAATCCAAAAATACCAAATTCCAGCCTACCATTTCTGTTATGACGTAATTCTTGGTTCCCTGTCTATTCCGTTTTTGAAGTTATATTTTTTTTATTTACAGCAGAACATTAAATGCTGAAATGAAAACTTTGGTGCGTATGCGCACAGTGATTCTTTCGTATTGTTTGAAACAGTCAGTTGAGGGATTGATAAGGTAGTTTTCTCAAGCATATTCAGACAACGATTGGAATTTCTTTTGCATAAAATTTTCCACGTTATGCAGTTACTTCTCAATTATAACTAGGACGTCCCGTTTACAAACGAAAATCCAGAATATGAGAATTCCCTGAACCATATTCCAGAGATCGGTTGCCATGCTCCAGGTAGGGCTACCCAGTGCGAAGGAGACGACTTCCGCCGCCCAGGACACGCCCATCAAGACGAACATTAGCAACGATGCTAACAACCTTCAATGTGCCAAACCCGTCACTTAAAGTGTTTTGTGTTTCTTCCATATAATATACAGTTTATACGAGTAAAAATCTTGTTTTAGTACCATTTTCGAATTTGCATCTGATGTCCCGGATTGTTGCTAATTTGAGACGAAACCGTGGCACGATAATACGCTATTGCTGCCCAGATGAAGCTCACAGTATTAATGCCAATTAAAATCCCCAGAGGCGTGTAGAAATACAAAGTAATTTCTGTATGGCCTGTTGGAACCAAACCCAGATAATAATAAATAAAGTTTAACTAATAAGTATAACAGGTAGTAATATTACTACTGGTTGAACATTAGCCATGGCATTTGTGGGGAAAATTTTCATTTTTTAAATACAACAGACTGACAAATTAATAATGTGTGATGGTTTTTCACCTGAAAACACCGTAGCTGCCCAAATCTCGGTTTGATAACCCATAATGGAAGGTCGTCTTCTGGGTACCATCTTAAAATTTGCGTTGTGATTTCAAAGAACAAAGGCAGGCCCCAACCAATGGCCGAATAAAGTAAGGTTTTTTTGTGGCTTTGCAATCGTCTGTTCTCTGTCGGTACGCGAAGCTGTCTAAAATTGAAATATATTTTATAAATTATACTAATTGACGGTAATCATTTATACGAAATACAAAAATAAAATAGAGTACTACCTGAATTTACTTAACAAAACCGTGGATAATATTGTCATCCAGGTAAAGGCCGCAAGGAAAAAGTAATGAGTAAAGCTCGCTGAGAACAAATAAAACACAAATTCAAATGAATAATAATAAAAACGAAGAAAGAAAAAGAAAACAAATAATGAATAAATCAAAGGGAAAAATTATTTTATTCGCATACCAATTGCGACGCAACTGGCATCGGTCAGGAAGGCCCCTCGGTACTGGATGTAGCCCATGCAGTAGTACATCAAGCTCATTGAAGCTACCTGACTCATAATAATAATGCCTTGTAGATTCCGCAACTTCTTCAAAGAGGCATAAACCAAGAACGTGGCTGCCAAAAAGCCAGAAGAAATGAACAAGAACCAGGGATAGAACTGCAAAGCGAGGATGTCGACCTCGCTTTGCGGTGGTTCGCGGAAATACGCTTTAATCTAGAAAAAACGAAACAAACTAAGCTTATACCCAGCAATAGCGAAAGCCTACGCTGGTCTAGTATTAAAAAAAACTAAGCTTATACTAACCGAAATCTCTGAACTATTGAAATTACCGTGGGCAGCGACCCGTCTTTGATGAAATAGTCAATACAATACTCAGGTACGAGCGCTTCCTTGGCCAAATGATTCGGCGCTCGTAAGTATCCAGAGCCTTTTTGAATGTAGAAATCGTTCCTGTCTTGTGTCAGCGTTATACCCCACGCAAAATCAACCCGTTCGCCCCTCACGCTTCCTATGGCGTAGGGAAACTCCACGTAATCCGTCGAGGAGTACGCTACTCTATGCTCGTCCTCGAAGCTGAGTGACATTCGGGGCAAGCTCAAGTTATATGCCTGACAAATGCCTGTTGAAGCGTTGACATGGTAGTTTCCCCCGCAGCATCGCTTGACGCAGCGCCTCTGACGGCAAGGATCGCAAACCTGGACCATAACTGCGTGCTCTTCTTCCGTTTCCATCGCCACGTGGCTCTCGTTTTCCAGCTCGTCAATGCAGTACTCGTGGTAGTTAAACTCTTGTTTAAATAACTTGGATTGCAGAAGGTGCAGACTAGTTTCTCCATTTGATTTCGCCGTGATTGCAAACATTGATAAGCTGTGCTGATTAACGGTGCCGTTTAAGGAAACCAGTTCGCCCTCACAGTCGAGTCTTGCGCCATCTGTTGCGTTTACGTGAATAGGGTCCAAAAGGTGGTACGAGTCGGTTTGAACGTCAAGGTAGGGAATGTGCAATGAAGTACCTGGTACATTGCTCGGTACGCAAGAACCGTTTTTATTCATTGCTTGTCCAGTAGAGCAGCACTTGGGAATCGATATCTGAACGATTTCTAAGCAAGCTTCTACTGATACAGCAACGGTGTCTCTAACTTTTTGGATGTCGATACAAAACTCGTCCTTGGTCAGCGAAACGTTGTGTGATTTAATGATCAGTTGGCCATTCGCCCATTCCACGTTTTCTGTGGTCGCCTCGAGTTGCTTAGGCCTCCGTAACACAGGGCACTGGTTTCCGTATTCCAGTCCAACGTTTTCATCCTGCGAAATATTGAATGCCTTCCACAAAGCTTCTTGAATACTTAGGTCAAGTGCAGTTATTGCTTCGTTAAGTTCTGCGTTGGAAGTGTTGAACTCAAATTGCTTGCACAGGCGGACACAAAAAGTGTAATTGCACCCAACTGGGGGTTGTATTTCATGATGATATTCGTAGTCGGGTTCAGTTTCAATTTTGGCTTGAGCTAAAAACGTCAATTGAACAATGAGTAGACACTGAAGTATTCCCACATGAGAACGCATTTTTCGCCGTAAACTGTATTCTCGGAAGTAAAACTTGCGACGTATACATGCAGAAACCTTAAGACACCGTGATTTGATTTCTTTCTGCTTGGGTTTCAACAAGGACGTGGGGTCACCTGCATATTTAAACAGGTCTTGGCTTGAGCCATAAACGCCCTTTACTCCTACGGGGAGGCGAAAATTCCCTGTCATGCAGCACGGGGAATTTTGGCAAGAAAACTGGTTTTAAAGCTCGACTTATCGCCACAGGGACAACCGCTTCTTATTTCTTTTAGTCGGGTTTGGTTTTTAGAATTGCGAATTCGTATATTTAGATGAATATGTATGTGCGGTCTGTGCGGTTGTTTATCGAGTTGTAAGTGGGTTTCAACCAGGGCCGTGCTTACCCAACCCCCTATCCCTACCACACACTCACCTTGAAAATTTTATTCAGAATTTACCGTTTAACATGTAAGTTATATTTCTCTGAAACAACGACTCGTCTTTTACTATGTAAAGAGTGTGATCGGTTTCCTGTCAATCATTCTGCAACGACTTCTTGCCAGAAATGGAGTCCTGCATTTATAATTATTTCACGCTTGCAAAGAGTTACTCGTTTGAAGAAGGTACTTTTAAAGTAACCTCTAACATCTGCCATGATATTCACTCTGCAATTGGATTTGGAAATGGAATTGGTTTTCATGTCACAAGGATGACTAGGACTTGGAGTTATAATTACCTATAATTGAGCAAAAAGACTTCATTAAAGTCCTTTTTTTGGACTTACGTACAAGCATGAGCCAAAACATGTTAAAGAGACAGGCAACCGCAGTTTGTTGATTGAACCCAAGCCATAAGCTCAAATCAGGGTGTCTGTAGTTTTTACATGTACGTTTTACTTCAAAGAATGCAGGACAAAGGAAAAAAATGACCCTGAACAGGGGCGTATCTAGGAGGGGGGTTAGAGCTCCCCTCGAAAGTGTGATTTTATAATGGGGAAGATTTTATAATAGAGATGACCAAGTGTCAAAAAAATTGCATACCCCCCTCCCCTCCCCCAATGAAATCCTGGATAAGCCACTGACCCTGAATATGGTAGTTGTTACCGTCTTCCTACCGAAGTGTGTACAACAAAATTGGGGAGTCTGATACAAACGATTATTTGTTTCGTCGTTTTTTAGATCGAGCATCTAGTCTGCACATTTATCAATAATAGCTTCGTAACTTCCGAATCCTACGCAATAGTCGGCAACTCCTCGAATGCACATTTCGGAGAACATGAGTATCTACTTAAAGCGTTCAAAATTCGCGCCATCTTTCTACTTTCCCCTGACGAAACCAGTTGGCCTCCAAAGCTCGCAACCATAACGCAGAGAATACTTTCGGAAAGGATCAGTTGAAGGAGAAGCCCTGAGGTTATTGATCATCACCGTTTAGTTTGTACCGATTGAAAGTTTGTAACTAATCTAATAAAATAAACGGAAATGGATCTGCGGCAGCTGATGGCCATCACAGTGCTCAGTCTCTACGTTTCTCCAGCACACACTACTATCCCCAACAAATCCTTGCTTCCGTATCCGTAAGTCAGAAGTACATTTAAATCAATCAACTAGCAACATTGAAAAATGCACACTAACGTGTAAAATTTCCTGACTGAACCTAAAGTGTATCACCATATAAAAACGTATGTCCAATCAGCGATGAAAGCCTTATAATAAATTGACAACCAGACTTAAAGACAAATTACAATCACAAATTTCAATCAAACTCAATAATAAAATGAATATCAGACTTTAGGACAAAATAAGCGTGGTATGAATGCTTGTACAATCATATGTAAAAGAAAGAGAAAAAACTTAAGCTACCAATCTAACGAAGACAACGAGCTGTGCTCACGCCCGATTCCTGTAAAAAAAAACTAGCGAAAGGCTTTGAAGTTGACTTCTTTAATGCACCGATTGTTTCGTCTCCAGGGCAAAGGACTGTGTTAATACAAAACGGTACAATGTCAGCACTCGAGGGCCGTGCAGCGAGGGACAAATTTTTCTCGAGGTACCAAAATCTGTCGATAAGGCAATACTTCGCGGCGGAGCGTTGGGCAGAGGCTGCGCGTACAATTACAATGAAGGATTCGAAACAGACGGAAAGAGCGACTTTGACCCAGACGTCGAAAAAACTATTCCACCGTTGGTCAACCCCGATCAACAATACGGTTACTGTGTCTGGGACGACACCCGTCACCCCTGTCACGGCCGGCCAGCCAATCAGCGGTTTTCCAACGAAACTCAGTCTTGCCACACTGTAGGATTGCAGGAATATTGTGGTAAGAATCAGGTATTCTACGAACAACCCGACATGTTCATGAGGCGTTTCTACGGAGCATGCGACTGCTTCCCTCTGGAGGAATCGTGGTACGATCCGTTTAATGATGCGTGCTTCATACCACACTCTCAGGTAGGACGAAATGAACACAACAAGGGCAAAATAAAGAGTAAAATAAGAACGTAAAGTGAAATAAAAATGAATGGAAAATAAAATTAAACACAATAAAGATATGAAAAATTAAATATAATAATTAACAATAAAATAAATATAAACCTTGATATTGTCACGTCACACTTTTACGCGCTTGTCAATTTAACAAGAACGTGTATCCCGGGGACCTTTGTTTAGCCTTTATAAGTCTTCACTTAACATGGGGCTTAAAATTCCAACACATCACCTCTGACTCACCGTTCTCACTTTCATTTACCACAGTACTCCTCACTCTCTCTCTCTGGCCTTTGTGCTCTACTTCTCCATCACCACTGACCCAATTACTCTCTCTGCTCTTCTCTTCTTACATACCCAACTGGACTGTTTTTTATAACAGGTCTACAGATAGAATGGGTCTACAAAGGGAAATCAAAGTAGCTTCCTTGATTCTTAGGAAGTGACTTTCACTAACCCAGAAATCAAGGGTGCTGAAGACGAAAGGGGGAAGGCGGAGAACTAGACTAATCTATACATTTTATAAAATTGGCGTGACAATATAAATAAAGTTTAACAACTAAATAGGACATATAAAAATCAAATAGAAAGACAACTGAAATACACACAACCTTTACGCTAACCTATTGTCTTGCGCGTTAGGGACCGTGTCCAGCTGGCCAATGGTTGACGATGAATTCCACGGAGGGGCCGGCATTCTGTGAACCCACCCCGTGCCCTGCCGACGGTAAACACGTGTTCTGGAATTACGGACACGCGGCTTGTTACCTCCTGGGTGAAGAGGGTCCGTGCTCGGCTGGCAAGCTGAGGCTTTTCCCTGGAAGACTTTTGTGCAGGACACTAAAAGAAGAATCCGGTCCGCAAAATTATATAATTCCATGGAATTTCCATGGAATCCATGGAAGTTTACTTGGTATTTTTAATTTTGCCGCAAAAAGTCCTGACAGAGACTATGATACCTTTCAACAACAAAATCAAGAATCAGGAGTGTTTAATGTAATCCCAATGTGCCGTCGATGTGTTTCCAGGCACTGTAAGCAGAAATTTTCCAAACAATATGACACGTCAGGAAATTGTCCAACTTTTGATCTTAGTCAAATTCCAAATTCACCATGCGGGAGTGCGACTTATTCCCCTGCATTAAAAACATGTGTTTAAAGCAATCCAGCTTAAAAAGTTATATTCGAAACTTCATTTAGTACAAAGGATTAATATATCACATACAATATTGTGTAACTGAAAATTACTTATTTTACTTAGTTCTTTGTAAAGTCAATCGGTCAATACACTATCTCTTCACGAAAAGTGAAGTTTGTAAATACCCTAATTATCTTTCGGTAGTGCATTCCCTAAGACAATGAACTGTAATAAAAGTATCCAACATATCTTATGAATGTAACGCATCTTTGTTTTTTTAGGGAAGTTTTTCTGTTGGTGAATCTAACGCCATCTAGTTCGTTGCATTTTATTAAGCGGTTGAGCAGTAGATGGGCCTATGGCTTTTTTACAGAAAAGTAGTGATTGGGTAGAAGGGCTCGGTGAATTCCGAACGCTTTGTCGTTTTATTGGGCTTTTCAAAAGATTTATTGATATGCATTGGACGTAAGGAACTGCGGATATACCGAACAATTTTTCTCTCCCCCAGGTTTGTCGTCATAGCGAGATTTTTATGTTCCAAAAAATGCAATTTAAATTTGCAGTCTCTTTACCTAAGCAAGTATAAATGGGGGACAGTATGACTTAAACATTATTTTCTTTTCTTAACAGGAACATAACGTAGAATTTGCTCTGAAAATGATATTGTATAAGAGAAATCCCTGCTAGGAAAGCCCAGTTTGGCTAGGAAGAACGTGACATTGAAAAGATCTGTAACGTGAACACACTTGACTTGCCAACAGTCACATTAGAATACACTTGACTTGCGAATAGTCATGTTAGAATTTGGGACTGGTTCGACTATAGTTACCAATTAGTTCGACTACAGTTCCAAATTCACCGCAATTTTACAACTCTTTTTTTTTCACGATGATCCTTTGCAGATTAAGTTGTTGGTACAGACAGGGAAGTTTCCTTTCTTTCCTTTCCATTTTGGACGGCAAGCGGGAAACTCCCTAAACGCCGTGCCCGCAATCATTGATGTACGTGTACGCACATGTAGCACGGTGTACTTCAACGAATTCATAACGTGCACATACACGTCCTCTCCATTGCCGATGTCAAGCTTAACTGAAAAGGGAAAGTCTGACGTCCAGAAAACTATTCCAGCGTTGACCAACCCGATTTTTTTTTTTACAGATTTAGAGTGCGGCACAACAGCAGTACCAATGCCTTGGCCGTCCAGCCAATCAGCGGTATTCCAACGAAACTCAGGCTTCTCACGCTGAAGGACTGCAGGAATATATCGGAGCGCGTCAGGTATTCTACGAACAACCTGACAGCTCGATGGGGCGTTTCTAGGAGCGTGCTACTGCTTCTCTCTGGAGGAATCTTGGTACGGTCCGATTAATGCTACTCTGTAAAAAATTATTTTGCGAGTTTACAACGATTCGTTGTGCAGCCAAAAATTCCAAGGACTTCACTGTAAAAATACTTACAAAACTGATTTTTTTACCACGAATTGTTGTAGAAAAACGTTTTAAAAGTATTTTTACAGTAAAGTCCTTCTAATTTTTTGCTGCAATTGTAAATTTAATTTTTTTTTTCAGTGTAGGCGACTTGGCCCAGTCCACACTCTCAAGTAGGACGAAAAGTACGACGAAGGGAAAACAGACAAAAAAAAGAAGAATGTAATTTCATGTAAAAATTAGAGTTAAAGTAACTAAATATAGAACTTATTTATAAAAACATTTCATATGTTAAATAACAAATAGAACTGAAATAAAGATAAACATAACCTTTACGCTAACGTATCCAACCATAAAAATTCAATAAATAAAACTTATTTATAAAAACATTTAATATGTTAAATAACAAATAGAACTGAAATAAAGATAAACACAACCGTGGTCAAGATTTTGAACTTTGAATCAGGGCTCGTGTATCATGCCGTCATCCGAAATTACAGTAAAGAACTTAAAAAGTTTTTCTAATTTATTAAAATATTTATAAAATATTTACTATCCAACCCGCCCGATGGGCACGAAAATCACACACTATGCGATAAAAAGTACCAGTCCTAAACGAGCCTTAACTCAACAGGTTTCCGTGTTATACTATCATAAACAATTCGATTGTGAAAGGATATCGTTAAATGATAGTATAATTCGTCCAGGCGTTTGCCGAGTAATGCAGTCAAGAACACCGAATTGAGTTGTCCTATCATAAAACAATTTTCTTCGTAAACGTTTGAAGCTTGTTTTACGAGTGGCCTAATTCCAAAGACAATGACTAACTACGTTCCTTTCCCCTTGTTATTGTTTATGACTTATTTCTACCTACACTGGCGAGATTTGTCCATTTTGTAAGTGGCCATTTACTATTATTTGTCAAACTCTTAAAAACAATCCCTGATAACATTGCAAGTGGCATGTATTACTAACTTTTATTGTTCACTGTATTATCTTCCCCACTGTAAAAGAAATTCAACCGTTTATTAGTCGCAAATATTGCCAAAAAACTGTGTTTCCCAGAACGGTAATTTTTCCTTACCTAAATAGCATAATGGAGGTAGTGTCCTACAAGTGGCAAATAAAAGCACCGAACAGTAAACCTAACAGCACCGGAAGTTGGCGAACTATAATACGAAAAGTTGGCTGAAATAACTTCATAAAATCGTGTTCCTGCCACGAACGATGTCACGTAGAATCCTCACCACATTGACGTGATTACGCCACTAATTGTTAAGCCGTGAACCTAAAAATTATTTCCACTTACCATCAAGAATGTTTTTTATGAGTAATTCTTTGTTCTTTGTTTTAGTTGCCATTTTTTATTATTATTAAAGGAAAGCATCACATGATCCAATGAAAAGTTTGAAAAAAGCCCATTTTTATTAAGCGCATTACGCAAAAAAAGCCTTTGCGTAATGCGCTTAATAATTCCTTCGTATTGTGTGAAACAATCCGTTGAGCGATTGGATAAGGCTGAGGTTTCCAAAAGTTAGATGACATTTTCTGAGATTGTGTGGCGAAACCACCATTGCTAAGTACAACTTGCCCATTATATAGAAGTACTGACCATTGGTTAATAGCACATACCGTTCTTTAACCAAAATCCATTTTTGGGTTGACGTAATTCCCATTTTTCGGTACCCATTTTAATAAAGCTGTATTCGAACCGAACGTATAGCTAGATATCTTTCTGAGAACAAAGAAATGCTCGTTATAACAATGAAATCAAGCCCTCGAGTTGCTTTCAAGTTTCCTAGAAATGCCCAAGTTGCCTCACGGAAACAGCTGCCAATGTGCCCCAAATAAATATCTTTTGAACGAGAACGAAAAACACTGTTCCACACAAACGACACGTCACTTAGTCGCCAGACACTCTTGTGCCTATAACAGCAATCCGTCTCTTGAATTATTTCAAGAGAAGGTGATAGTTTACTTTCCCAGGGCATAGCAGAAAATGATCCGAAGTTTGGCGCTCGTCATCCTCGCCGTGTCGGCATTAACAGGGGGATTGACTGTTCCTGAATACGTTCAACCGGTAAAACTATTTCTTTTGCCTTTTCTTACCGACTATTTTTTATTTCATTCTCTTAAAATCAAATTCCTTTTTGAAATAGGCTGGTACAGTTGATGTAACTTCTTCAAGTTCCGATTGGGCAGTGGTTTCTTGTAATTCTTCGACATCGCAATTTTAAAACATGTGTTAATTAAAAATTGGTTTAGCGATCCGGGCTGCTGCTGTAAACTTCTACGACAGGCATGTACTTTCTTTCTTTTGGTCGCCGAAGGACCCAACCACTACCCAGCCTACAACTGTTACAACCGAACCAACTACTGTTTCAACCGAACCTACAACAGTTTCAACTGAACCAACTACTGTTTCAACCGAACCTACAACAGTTTCAACTGAACCAGCTACCGTTTCAACCGAATCGACGACAGTTTCAACCGAACGTACGACAGTATCGACGACTCCGGCTCGTAATTGCCAGTGCGGGAACACTACGCGGGCAGTGGTATTACATATGCTTTAGCATTTTAACGGTGCAAGATAACTTTCTATCTTCTTTCCTTTCCACTCGACGAAGACTCGAATCGATGGCAGCACAGTTCCAGGCACGACCCAGTTTCCATGGCTCGTATACATAACCGACAAAAGCAGATTTTGTTCGGGCGCTTTGATTGATTCGAACATTGTACTGAGCTCAGCCAGTTGTTTAACGGCCTTGGATCCCGGTCCGCTTTACATCTCTGTTGGCACAGTTACTCCTAGTGTAGATAATGTAATCAGAATATAAAGTCACAAAGGCTGCGACACCATTGAAAACTAAAAACTCATGCATTCCAGACGGCAATGGGCAGACAAACAATTCACCCTGATTTTGAGACGGATTCGTCTGGACAAACCAAAAATGATATTGGTTACGTAACAATGTCTTCTGGCTTCACCTTCAGTGATTCCGTGTATCCCATTTGCCTTCCAGGAACGGACACTGACAAAATCGCTGGTATCAAGCCTGGTGACTTTAACAGGTAATGTCTTACTGTAAACGTCTTACATACAGGTAAACGTCTTACATACATTCATACATTTCAAACGCACGCCGGTTAACGCTTGTACAGGTTGGGGACTGAGTCGTGTGTCGAGCGCAGACTCATCGTACACTGATGTACAAGTTCTGGATGGAGGTGATGCATCATGCCCCCAAGTTCCTGACCCAACAAAGAAACTCTGCGTCTCTGACACTAGCGCTTCACCTTGCGTAAGTTCAAAATTTCTTGCGAAATAATGAAGTAATTTTTGCTACGCTCTGTTCAGCGCGGAGACGTCGGAGCCCCCGTGTCGTGGTACAATCGGCTCCTCGAAAGGGCGATACTTGTAGGGACTGTTGGTTGGCCATATTTAAAGTGTGCGAGATCTTTTACACCAATTCAAGAAACTAAAATTTCTGCGTACGTGGATTGGCTCAAAAGTGACACAGGTAACTCCTACTTACCAAAACCGCCACAAATTACTTACAAAAAATTGTGCATGTCCACCGCAGGAAGCGACTTCTGTATACCTTAAGGCGATGACGCATTTCTGCCACCTGGCGGTAACGAGCTGGTTTACGCAGGTTGCAAGATATGAATTGGTTTCGTATATTTGCTTCATTTTGCAAGTTTGTAGAAGGTAGGAGCTCTTTTGGACCTTTTATAACCCTCTAACCAGCAATGGGTAGGGCTTTGTACACAATTATGTATCGTCACCTATGTTCAATGCTGTTGCCTCAAAGTACAGTCAGATTATTTTCAAGTTATTCACAACATTGTCTAATACATGCCTTTGTGCGACACACTTGAACATGAGCAGT